>VXAV01002345.1:157391-191447 GCA_013399715.1 Alectura lathami | reverse complement strand
TACTGTGGTGTGTGGCACAGAGCTGGTATGGTGCAACCCTAAAGTGCAAAGGGATGTGGAGTGTTTGTGCAGAGCTCTCCTATGGTCATGCATCAGCATATTTTATCCCATCTGTAAGTGCTTGAAAATCACAGTCAATTTCACAATCACATCAAAATGTGAATTTCTTATTGCTTTTTATACTAAGTTTATTGAATTCCTTGATCTTCATGCAAGGTAGCAACAAAAGTGGACAGCATTCAGCTTTGCCTGTCAGCTATTTGAGAATTCTTATTCCCCTTTTAACTCATCCTATACAAAATCAAACCTGTGCTTATGTTATTCCACTCTAAGACCCACAAGGAGACAGTCATTCAGTCCACAAATGTAAATATGTTGTGGAAAGCATAAACACAGTAAACAAAAAGTATTTATGAAACCTACCGATAAATCCAAAGATGTCTTTAATAGCTGGGACAAAAATCACAAGCAGGTCATTAAAAACAAGAATTACTACTGCTATCAGGAAGTGTCTAATCCAGCTGAATGGCCTTTTGGGAAACAGCAATGTACTGATAGATGAACGAATCTGTAAGACAAAAACCACCAAGGAAAGTAAAACAGCAATTAATTTATCTTTGCTTTTCACTTTTTAATGACCTACATTGGTTACATTTTCTTTGAGAAATTCTGAACAAAGAAATGTGTTTTCAGTCTTTGACTCCCTTAGTGTAATCTCAGTCTGGTGTAGGTTTTTGAGAAGTGGGTTCACAGTACAACGCAGAAACTCAAATATTTGCAGTGCAGAAGAAAGATGAGCAAATAGGGTGTAAAAATCAGGGAGATGGAATCTGTTCAACTGAAAGATGCTGGTATCAGCAAAAAACAAAAACAAAACAAAACAAAACAAAAAACCAACAACCCAGCCTATGAACACTATGAACACTAATCAGTGGGCAAAATGTCAAAGGTGAAATATGAGTTGCTGTGTTCCTGGGCCTCATTCCTCTGAAAATCTCACAGGAGTTCTGTAATTTACTTCAGTGAGAGAAAGAGCAATCTTTTCTTTTACCTTCATTAAATATATGTACATATATATCAAAATAAAAGCATCTCTTGCAATGCAACTTGAAAATAATACATATCAAATTATATACGTAAAATTTGTTGAGTGGATCCTTTTTCCTTTGCTTTCTCACACAAGAGAGAGAGAGGTTTTTTGCTTTTTCATCAGCAAGGACGGAAAGTAGGAAAAAGGTCAGCTGCAAATCCCTTTGGTGGCAGGAGATAATGTTACTCTGAAGTACTGCGATAAGCTTAGAAGATTTGAAGGGTAGAAGTTGAACAAGAGTGTCCTTACACTGGAAAAAGCTCAAGATTCTCTTCTGTTCAGTTTTTAAAACAAAACAGTTTCTGGGTGAGTTTGGCTATTCAGTAACAGTATGGAGTTCTGTCAGACATGGAGCCCATCATATGAAAACACAACACGAATTTTGCATGTTGCATTTGTCAAGCTGGTTTGAGCACCCATTATTAAAGAGGCAGATTGCAAATCTTTTGTCTGGTCCCTCAGTTGGCATAAAACTGCTTAACTGTTTTATCCCACTGAAGAACTGACTGCTTTATCCCACTGAAGAGCTGCTGCCTGCATTTCTGTTCATTTGCTGTCAGCATTCTGCACATTATTCCTGCTGTGATGTTGCCACTGAAATGAAGCTACCAGACGGAAGTTTTACAGTGACTAATGGCACATAAACCTAAATTTTTTGATAATAATTCTTTTCTTTTCTTTTCTTTTCCTCTTTTTTTTTTTTTTTTTTTTTTTAAGGGAATAAACTCTGACCTCTTTAAGAAAATATAAATGTAGTACCTCATTGGTACAACTGCTCTGCTTATTTGGAGTAAATAATTTATCACTGATGATGAGCTGGCTGTCCTGATCGGCCACACAGGGTTGTTTGATGTGCTGGTTTTAAAGAAAATGGTATTTTCTCTGTTATTTTTTTTTAATTATTATTATTACAGCAGATAGCTCTGTGGTTTGTAACTGCTAAGCCTTTGTACATTATTCAAATACAAAAATAATCATATAGAAAGCTAAAAATGCAAAATGTTGCATCTGACAGACAGAAGTTTTGCAATGCTTTTAGATTGCTTTCCCATGATGACTGCTGAGCTAGTTTGGACAAATTCATGCACTTAATCAATGGTTTAAACATGATCTTTAGTGCAGAGCATCACAGCACTCTGAGCTGAATGGTCTGATCACTCTGCGTGCTTTATCCCAGGACATATTTTGTTTTGCAGGCAACCCTGAATGATGATCACTGCTCTTAGGCATTTGTCAGTGAGCCTGGAAGCAGCACCTACACAGAGCTCGTGTTTGCATCCAGGACAACAGAGTAACAGGACTCCAGGGCTGCCGTTCTCATCAGGCAGCAACAGCAGGCCGTGACGCAGATCAACGGGAGCCTGCCCCCCGTGTGGTGCTGAGCTGGTGCCTGCCCCACCAAAATGCACCCCAGCCCCAAATACTTGCTGGCCAGCATTGGCTATTTTCTGCCTGGATGCATAGGGAAGGCACGAGGGACAGTCATGGTCTAAGCTGCGCACATCTTTGTGAGTTTGGATGCTACAGCAGGTGCAAATGTCTGTAGTAAATCTTGTAGGCAATTTGAGTACATCCCCAGTCTTCAGTACTTACACTGCCGCTCCGTTAAATATAGTATGGAGAGATCCAGAGGGAGCCAAGGCAGTTGCTCCTGATTTATTTCTGATTTACTTATAAAGACTGATTTATTTCAGTCTTTCAAAGTTTGCAACCCTAGCTGCCTAAGGTCCTTGTTCTGAGCAAGTTGCAATATGAGAAAACTGACCCTCCCCAAACAAAAGTCAGACTTGCTTTTCTTTAATGTTAGTCTGCTTATACAAAGCGCAAAAAGTCAGTGTATACAGGCTAGCCCCAATTTCAGCTCCAGCAGCTCTGTTACTTACAGGGAAAAGGACGATGGGCACAGTCAGGGTGACAGCCAACAGCACCGCGAGGCGAACGGACAGAAGGAGTGCATCAAAAGTGTACACCTTGGTGTACGTATGAAGTAGCTCATCTTCAACTTCTCCTGCAAAAAGCAAACAGAAAGGAGTTACTCCCTTAAGTACTATCTGTGCATGAAAGAGGGAGATCTCTATTCTGCAGCCAGACAAGATTAGCTCTGCGATCAGATCTGTGTTAAGGGCTGGGCACCAAAGAGGAATTTTCCCAGCATGACTGATACAAGTCCATCATTCAGAGATTATAAGGGTAACACAGCTATGAAGTGATGCTTTTTACTGCAGCATTTCAAATGATTTTCTCAAAGCCATTGGGTGGATGTGCAACCTAAGGCAAAAATAATATATCTGGTATGAAACAGAAAACAAGCAATTGAACAGGGAACAGATCCCTGGACTCTGTTGCAGCCCTCTTGCCACAGCAGTATAGGGCGCATTGTGCTGTGTCATTCACTTCTGTGCCATAATGGAGGAACTAATGAGGTAAAAAGATGTGGCGTTTGCATAAACCGGTGTGCTAACATAGGAGCTACTCTGTTTACCTACCGGTTAGTCCATCTCATCCGTATTTTCTTTACACTAGGAAGGTTTGCACCTGTTTTTCAGCACAGACGAGGCTGAATTAGTGGCATCAGAGCCAGGGTGGGTAGCACTTAGTAGTGTCATGTAAAACTGTTGAACATCAGAGTATTTATTGTGTTGTCACTCTTGGCCTTTGCCAAGAGCCAAGTTTACAGCAGTTTGCCATTTGAGTTCACAAAATCAAGGGTTGCATACCTGGACCCACTTGTGGGTACCCCTAACACCCTGAAGGATGTGGAACTTGTGGCCCAACATCTGGATAAGTCTCACTGCTTATGCAGGAAGTCACATACCTTATATCATTTTTGAATAACACTAGAGCTTGGATTCAGGCCCACAGAAAACACAAGAACACTTGAGCACCCATGTGATCGATCCCTCTTGCCTGATTTGAAATGACAAGGATAATTCTGCACAGAACAGGGCTTTGACCTACCATAGAAGGTAAGATATCCAAAGAGACCGGCCAGAAGATACATGATGAGCATGCCAGTGATGGAGATGTTTGAGACATTCTGCATCCGCTTCCGTGAGTGACTGAAGTAGGAGAGAAAGAAAGTAACAGTACTATTCTTATAAAGCACCTGTTTGCACAGTAAGTACTCCGAGGAGCCTGTACGGGCATTCCCTCTCTGGCTAGTAAGTTCACAGCAGCTATGTGAGTTATACAAAGCTCCTGAAGCTTCACAGCTCTGTGTTGAATAGCACAAAAAATGGCTTGAAATTAATTTCTACTGTTTACTTGGTGACAACATGTAAATACATCTTTTTGTATATCATTATTTCTACACTACTGATCTCAAATGGTGCATATTAAATAAAGAGTGGAGTGGCTACAATTATAGGGCTGGTAACAATAACGAGACAAGAGTTTTCAGTCAGCTTTACATGAGCATTTCTTTATATTTACATTGTTCTGCAGGTTCAAGAATCTCCTGCAGGTCAAATTCTTTCTTTAAAGATCCCTTGGTTAAAGATTTTCTAGAAGGAAGCCTTCAGCTTATGGGACCTAGAAGGAAATTCCAATTCATGTCAGAATTATTAATTCTGAGGTTAAACATACTAAAACAGGAGGCAATGGGGCTTGGCTTCCTTGAGTTTTGCAGTACAAACTCCTGCTATGTGATTCTTATCCCTGAACAAGTGCATTTGCTTATCCCTTCCCAACTGTCAGCTCTGTGCTAGTTTAAGCAAATGTATTTGATTTCTGATATTTGATAATCAGAATGGGATAAGTTAAGAGTCTGTGTAAGATATCAAAACCAATGGCATTGCAGGGAACTTTAAGAGTAAGCAACAGCTGACCCTGACGAAGTACTCATTAAGATATTTTTAGAACCCAGAATTCTCTGTTTCAGCGCTGTCTGTTTTGCAGCCAAATTCCCCAGCATATTTCATATCATTCAGAGGACGGTCCAGTTTACTTCTTTCCTAAGTAAATGTCAATCAATGTGGTTCTCTGAACAGCCGTTCTTTGTCACCGACATCTGACTTTTAGGTAAAAGCAAAGCTGATACCTCTTTACCATGGTACCCAATAAATCATTATTTGGTGGGTGTCTACACACCAGCAATCAAGGCAGAACAAGAAGAAAGTGATCTCTGCTATGTTTATCTGGAAGTATTGGACAAAATTTAAGAACCTTACTCTTTCAGTTCACTGTATATTGGTAGCACCTCAGGGTGGCATACGAATGCAAATGCCAGGATGGGTATTGCATAGGCAGTCTGTAAAATAAAGCTCCCATTAGTAAGAACGGTCACTGCTGTACCTCTGACTTTTGGCAGGCAGCAGTTTAGCTGTGGTATGAATGGCAAAAGACAAGTTCTATAGAATGTTCCTTACCCGTGAGTTGAACACAAAGTATTTTGGCTGACACATGTCATTACTCTCGCTGTGTGCTTCATATTCTACACCACTTTTGGAAGAGGTATCTCTTGGCTCCTCCAGGCCTGGCATGTGCCCAGCTGTGTTGTCCATCATGAAATTCACACCAGAACTGAGAGACTCATTTGGTAACATGACCAGATGCATTGGAATTGTGCTGTTGGCGGCTGTCCAGTTTCCAACCCCCTGCTCCATGATGGGGAGAGGACAGGATATCTGGAATTTCTTGAAGATTACCTACAAAGGAGTAGACAATGTCATCAGAAGACTGCCTCCATAGGAGGCTACTTGTGCACCCATGATAAGCCAACAGGAAAAAAAGCAGACACAGAAAAGGGAGAAGGGAAAGAGAGGGAGTAGAAAACAAAATGCTGTCACTCCTGCTTCTCCTGCAAGTATTTGCTGTTGCTCTGGTTCTGCTATTGTCCATCCTTTCAAGTGTTGCTTTTTAGTCTGATCTTTTTAATACTAGTTTCATTCAACACTAGGCTTGTTGATTTGATTCACTTGTAGGTGCCTTTCTAACATCCACATTAATTTGTGATAGTAAGAGATTTATCAGTGTTACACAGTTTATAGGCTCTGTATTTGCTTAGAGATAAGTCCTGAACAGTCACCTACCACACTGACAAAGAAAACCATACAGGTCAGCGAAAAACCACTCGTATAACCAAGATAACCTGTGAAGTAAAAATAAAAAATAATAAAAAAAAATACAATTCAACTACATATAAATTCACAATCCTGATAGAATTAAGAAAAGAGGTTAAATGTGACATTAATCNAGGTACCATTCTCTGAAGAAGGGGAATGAAAAATAACAATCATTATCATTGACATCATATCGAAAAATTTTTATCTAACGTTCAGGTTAGGCAAAAGGTACCTACCCAGAATTTTCCTCAAGTTTCATAAATGCTCTGATCACTTCAGGAAGTTCATATTTAATGATAAAGAGGTAACTTGACATTGCTGAAAATCAAGCAAACAGTTTCAGAGAAAACAGAATAGTTCCAACAAAAATAATTTGTTTTAAAAAACATTGATGCTGCATGAAAAACATACAGTTTCAATAAATAAGCTTTTGATAAAACAGAGAAAGAGTTATATTCAAATAGCAGTGCAAGTAAAGAGACAGTATTTAAAGAGATATTTTTCTCTTCTGAGCATGTCCTGAGTGTGATCTAGCATTTAGTCTGAGAATACAAGTTATTACAAAATTAACAACATACTCAAGTCACAGTTACGATGAAATTTACACCTGTACATTTTCCTTTTGCTTTTCTGCTCCAAATATTGTTTTTCCAGCTGACACTATCCACCCACTTTTTGTAGTATGTTTGGTTGTCATTTTCTCTAAATCTTCTTCTTAACCCTTCTAATTTCTTTCTCTTAATTCTCTACTCCACATATCTAAAAAATTAGTTTTTAAGATTCTTAGCGGAAGAGTAGACTTTTATATGTCTCATTTAAATCTACTGGCAGAAGGCGTGTTTAGTTATCCTACACTGGCCACAGAGAGTTCCTTGGAGATCTGTGGATCAATCTAGACATGAAATTGAAAACCACTGGACTACAGAAACACCTATTCCTCTCTATCAGGAAAGCAAACATGCTTCCTTCTTCAATTCAAGCACATTTGATATCCAGGCTTGGGGAACGAAAGGAAGACCATGGAACAGGATCTTTTATGAACACAATCAAAAAGTCTGTTGCAGTACAGAGATATGAACCACCTCTGTCTAGGTAGGAAAGTTGCTCTAGGACAATAGAAATTTGTTACTAGACCATTGCAAAACAAACTGAGTTCAGAGGTAGAGATCACAAAAAAGATCTACATTTCATTGACTAATGATGCGTTCAAATTATGTCAGCTACCTCTCCTGAAGAAATCTGAAAAAAATAGACTCCCCTAAATTTACAGGTATAGCATTTTCCAGTCTTACATAAGGCTTCTCCCAGAGTAGCAAAAGGAAATAAGCTTTGGTGCTTGAATATGCGGTCCTACACCTGCTACTTTTGTTGGTAAGAAAACAGTTTCCCATTTTGAGAAGATGAATGTGACTTGATAGGTGTTTCACAAGACGTATCTTTGTGGATAAATACTTTCAGTGATCAGTCTCAACCACTCAACTTCTTAGAGAGATGACAATTCAAACGTGTATTCAAACTGATAATTTAGTCGGCAAATTAATTACTGAAGAGCCTTTTTTTTCTGGAGAAGTCAGAATCATGTGCTTAGGTGCCTTCCAGCCTTTCTAACCTGAGGCAGATGTCTAGTCTCAGCCACAGTCAATGAGGAGAAATGGCCAAGCCATTTTATCCATCAGTGAAGTGTCTGCATTGCTCACGCAGAGATCTCAGGCAACTGAGATACTGATACAGATACTGATGTGTCAGATAGCTGAAACAACGCAAGAAATTTTACTCCTTTCTTTTCTTTTTACAGGATATTGCATATTGTACCCTGGCCATCTCTGATGACATTTAGTCAGAGAGAGGAAAGTACTTGTGCTTAGAAGAAAGCATTGGAAGTTAGAAAACTTTTTCTAAAAACTTTTTACCCTTACCTCCAATGTTCTGCATTGTAACTGAAATGAAAACACTGCACTTCCCAGGCCATCCAAATGCCTTCTCTCCCAATTTTTCATATATCAGCGATCCTGAAAAAAAAAAAAAAATAGAAACATAGGCCACTACATCAATGCACTTGCTGAATTGCATTCCAACATTAAAAATGTGAATGTAGTTGGGACTTTTGGTCAGTCACAACCTAATCTTCATACCTCCTTCTTTTGATGTCTTCAGTAAGAGGTGGACTGAGTAGAGTGACAGCATTGCTACGCTGAGCAGCAGAACTCTGCAAGGCAAAGCAGAAATCAGAATCCCATGCAGGACATCAGAGATACTCAGTTAATTTGAATGGATGCATGCTTGTTCTCCTGGTGTTCAATGTGTCAACACTTCTCAGCAAGCTTGTGCTTAGGACTCTCAGTACAAAATGCATAGATAAGTATCAACTGTAGTTTACTTGTGGCTGAAGTTGCATCTTAGACACTCCAAAAGCCCGTTAATGCTTATTTAAGTCCACGTAGGTGCCAATTCTGTGTTATTACACAGACAGAATTTTATATGTTAGTAAGACTCAACTGAATTAAACAGATCTCTATGCAAGAATCAGATCTTCTATCTCTCGCCTGTTCAGTGACATTTCCGTTAAATCTCATAATACAAATTTATCTTATCCCTCCCCAAAACTGTGCTTGCGATAACTTCCCTTCCAACTTCTGCTTAGACTGCTGCCATTTTACCAAGTAATCACGAAGTTGTATGGCTTAGCTTCAGAAGAACACTTTGCAAAGTATATAAGAAATATTGCATGATGCAAAAGTGTGGTATGACATTGGAAAATCTGCTTTTGGAGTGCCTGCAGCATTCTCTTCTAGCCTAATCTGCTTGCAGGTACTGGTGCTTGATTTCATTAATTCTGATTATTGCTCTGTTCCTTTCACCTATTTGCGTCCTATGTGATTTCAGCTACTATCCTCTTGCAAAATGCTGGTGAAAAATGTAGCTTTGTATGACATTTTCAGGGCACAACACTGTGTGCAACATATCTTCTTACCACAATCATCTTGCCATCTGTCTGCACAAGTGTTGTGCAGAAGGGGACGTGATGATAAGATGAGAGAGCTAGGAAATACCTGCTCTACCAATGTGCCTTACTCCATGGCTGAACAGGAGGTTGTGCTCACACCTTCCATTTGACTGAATGCAACGTTTGATAAAAATATGGGAGACACTGACAGCCAGACTGTAAATGAGTTATAGCCTAAGATGAGACAAAAACATAGGGGTCAGGCAATGGTCACCAGACCAAATATTCTTCTACAAGGGAGGCAGACAAAGGTACTATGCATGAGTAGGGTTGTCTCTTGTGCTGTGGGCTCATGATATACAGTAAGAGGAGCTCATGTCTGAAGTTGCAGTAAAGTTGCCTTCCAAGACAGCACCTTCCCTGATGGCACCCATACAGCTGCTATACAGCGACACGGTCTCACAAGACTCTCAGTCTTGTGTCTCACAGACTCTCCCAAGAGTCCTGGCACTTGGGGTACAGCTACAGTAAACAAAAGCATCCTGGTCAATCTTGCTAAACCCTGACAGGCAGCAGAAGAGATGCTCTGGTATGTGCTCTATGCCAGTGCAAACCTCCCTTGGGGGAGAAAAGGATGCAATGGGAGCTTTTGGGAAGATTCTGTGTTTTAGAAGTCTTTTAGAAGTCCTCTCGACTTTGTAGAAAGTCTTTGAGCACAAGAGTATTTGGGCAACATAAAAAACATAAAAAATGTAAAAAAACTTCTGCCAGCATAGTCTAAATCAGAATTAATGTACAGCAGCATCCGTTTAGTAGATGGAATATTTCTGTCCCACTAATGTCACAATCTGTGAAAACAGAGGAACCTCCAGCAAGTGGATGCATGCCTTAGGGGTAACAATATCCCCACACAGTTCTGTAATTTTAAATAAAACTCCTTCCTCTGCCAGAAGGAAGAATGTTTTCATGCACAAAGTATGGAAGTAGGACAGAAAAGAAAATGAGCTGTGGGGTGGAGACATCCTTTTTTTTTTTTTTTTTTTGCTACATAAGACTCCATAGGGTTGCTGTAGCCTAAATGCAAGCTTACATTCTGCTTTTGCACTGCCAGCAGAGCTAATGCCGTTAGGCTCAATTCAGACTTTTTTCAGCCACTTTTGTGAATGAATAGAACCTGAGAAATAAAAAATATTACCGGGGTAATTCCCCCCCCCCCAAAAAAAAAAATGAGCCATGATATATCACAGTTTTCTTTCCAGTGATAGTTTATGGTGACAGTAGTTAACAAAGCTGCTCAGAGAAAGTTGGGGAAAAAAATCCTACATTTTCTAGACTCTGACACAGTCAGTTTTAGAATTGGGTTCCATTTTTGTATCTGCAGGTACTATATCTAAACTGTTCTAGTGCAGGTGTTGGGAAGCACTTATCCAGGAGAGTGGCAGCATTTGCGTTTAGAATTAATTTTCAGTTACAGATTCTACTGGCAAAACAGGAGATGTTTCTTAGCAACTGGAAGTGATGTGTGGCCTTTCATACACTGTTGCTGTTCTAGTTAAACAACATCCAGAGGAAAAAAGCGATATAGAGATAGCATGCAACCTGATTTAAGGTCTTGTTAGATTTCAGTAATGTAAAACAGTGACCTGTTGTCGTATCGTACCTTCATACTGCATTCCAGCCCAATGGGGGATTAAAATAAAGGCCTCAGTTAAGATTAAAAACAATTATTAAAAAATAAAACAGAACAAAACCCACAAATTTTCTGTACAGTCTCTCTTATTTGACAGGGTTAGCCATAAATTAAAAACTTCGCATGACTATCTGTTACTGTTTATCAAAACTCATTTTGCATAGGTACAGTATGTCAGCCACATACCTCTGCTGTCATTTGTGCACACTGTGTCCAAATGGACTGGAGGAGCAACATCAAATCTGAATAAATCTGTGCATGCCTTTTTCATTTCAGACATAAAAAATATTCTATTTCTGTATAGTGATTAGGTACTTATGATGGTGTAAATATATATTTCTTGTGTGATTTATTGTCCTTGTAGAATTCCCGCAACGATCCAACAAGATTGGTGTTATTTTAGTACGCTGTTCCTCCCCTTCTTTTCTTTCTTTCTTTTTATTTTTTTTTTCTTTTGACTACAGAGCATCAGTTGTCAGTTGTGTTCCTGATACAAAATGGAGCTACAGTAAAAAAAGACTTGCCAGCAGAAGATGGTTCCTTGTGGTGCAGCTAATATGTTTTCATTACAAGGTCTTACAAAACATTTCAGCTAACAAAACATGGATCTTCAGATTAACCTACCTCTCTAACAACAACAACAACAAAATCAGCTCTAGCCCAATGCTTTTATTCTGTTCACTTTTCTTTCTACGTACTTACACGAAAAGGATAATTCCCGTGTTGGCCACGGCATATGACAGCCCTAAGATGCCACTGCCCATAATGGCATTGCTGAGGTTGAATGCAGACATGCCAAAGGAAACTCTGCCCCGGTGCTGTAGGGAGCAAGAACAGAAATGGCAATCATCTTGCATTTGACTTGGTGCAGTAGGTTAACTGTCCTCACTGCTGTTTTTTTTTCCTTCATAGCTCTCTTGATCCTTAGAGGTGGAGCCTTGTAGAGCCAACAGCCTGTGACACAGCTAGAGCTGGCTGTGTGTTGGCCAGCCTCAAGTGATTATTGAGTTTTTCTCTAAATAGGACGTACTACTCTGTGGAGCTGAAAATGTGTCAAGGGGCAGCAGGAGTGGAGAAGGAGGGAGATTTGTGTGGCTCAGGCTGGGTGAGGAGAGTGGCAGAGGACAAAAACCTAGGAGGCGAGGGATGGCGTGTGAGGGAGCCGCACCTGCCACCAAATGGGAAGGAATGGCGGAATGTCGCTCTTAATTTTAGCCTTCAATTACAGAGAATATTTTTTTTCTTTAATTGGATGCTTTAATTTGAACAATTTGAATAAAACATGTAACATGACATCAAATTCAGAATAACTTTGAATTAAATTAAATGCAGAGCACAGATACCCCCACACATACTCCAGGAACTGGTGTTGTTCCCATTTGCATGTGGAGTTGCCTAGAGAGCTGGAGGAGCACTGTGTGAGTCGTGTTCAGCACTGCAAAGCTGAACAGGACTGTCCCTTCTTTAACACAATGCAGGTGGGTGTAGATTTGTTTACACAGATGCTGGAAACAAGCAGTAAAAATGCTAGGGCCCAGCTCTACCTTGAGCTGGGAGTAACAGACATTCTGTGAACAAAAACTCCTGTCAGAAATACATGTACAGACCCATCCTGCGATGGACAGCTTGGGTGGAACGACACGGGTGCGCTGTTGAGTATGTATGAGTATGAGAGTATGATCTCAGGAATTTTTCTGATTGTTTGTGAAGGGAAGGCCCAGTTTTTCTTGCAGGACAAGAGAAAGAGTTTGTTGCATTTTTACAAAATGTTTTTACTCTTCCAAAGCCAACGTTATGCTGATCAAGCTCCAGAGTAACTTTGTTTACAGAAACTGTTGGAAAATGATTCAGGTTGATAGGATTTAATCATAATTAGACTTAAAAATTAATGCAACTTACATATTCTTCACTATATTCTTCCAATTTCTTTTTATCCAAATATCCATTTGTAAGGAACTTCTGACTTTCTGCATCATCATTAGCAAATGGACTGAACACAAAGCAAAAAGAAAAAATCAGATGAGGCCTATGGCACTTTATGTATGCCTTTTGTAATGAGGTGAAACTTTCCTTTGATGTTGCAATGAATATTTAGAAGCACTTCAAAACAAAAACACAACACTTTTCTTGTGTAAGTTCCTCATGTCTAGTGGCACATTTAATAGATCTGTTTTGACTCAAAATTCAGTTCTAAAACCAGTAATCCTCAAGTTGCATCTAACTGCGGTTGTTGGGAAGTTACAGTAGTGACTGCCAGCTGCGTGCGAAAGCTGAGCACAGGCAGGAGGAAAGTGCTGTATGGCTGCTTTGCTGGCGAGGGGCTCAGAGAGCAAGGAGCTAGAGGCTGATGGCTGCTTTTGAGACACCTTTCTCAGGCTGCACAGAGGCTGGCACCATGGTGGGTCCCTCTGTATATGCCTGAGCATCTCCTGGTGGGAGTGCTGAGCTGCTGTCCTCCATCTCCTGCCCTAGCCAGGGCTGTCCCTCTCCCATATGGTTGCAGCACAGAGGGAGTGTGCTCAGCTCACACTGCCCTGCATGCATATCAATTTCCACATTGATTTGTGTGGTTGGGAGCTGCCAAGCTCAGGGCTGGGGGCCTGTAAAGGTCACTCCTGGCACTGGCCAGCATAGGGCACCCTGATCTGCCCTTGGTCCGCAGGCACTGCGTCCATCCAGAGCTGAGCAAGGAGGCTTGGTGCAGGTGGAAAATGCTAGCTAAGCAATCAGACTAATTTAAGCCTATTACCTAGGAAATGTTGTAAGTCCCAGATGCCATAAGTGCAGTTTGCTTTCTGATTATTTCTTTTGAGCCATGACAGACAAGCCCTCCCATTTAAACGCTTACCTCCTAATTGCAGCCTTTTCTGAATCAATCAGCTCCGTGTAGTTGTCTTCGAGGCTTTCCCCACTGTTGCTCTGATCGTCGAGTTCTATGTTGACTTTTTGCAGCTCCATGCAATCCATAGGATGGTCAGTGCTTTCCAGCAACCGTTCGCTTCTTCAGGGTAAACAGCACTGCAGTGCCTGCCTGCAGGTTCTCCCTACCATGAGGGGCTGCCAGAACACTCTGTTCTGCAAACAACACACAATAGGACTCATTAGAGTTTTCCTCAAATTAGATAACGACTGTGAATCATTGGGTTTGTGTTTGTTCTTTGTAAATAGCATTAGGAAGGGAGACTGCTGCAGACTGGGAAAATTCTGGGCAAACATAATGTTCCTTTATATGCTGGCACTTGGCCCTTCTGTCTCCCTTGAAATGGAGAGTGCAGTGGCCAACAGATGCACGGGAGATGCTCAGCGCCTGACAAAACTACAAAACCAGAAGAAAATTGTTACTGGAATTGCTGCTTTTACATTGCCAGAGGTTGAATCATCTTAGAAATGAAGGGAGTTTATCAGGACTTTAGTAGCACTGCTTTCTAACATACATACTCTTAAGATAAATGCGCGGTATTGTTTGTTATAAGATGCATATTGTCACAGGTTTAAATGACTTTACAATTTGTCTCCTTCCCTGGCTTCTACCTTTAAAGGTGAGCATTTCTGCATGACCACTACTTGGATAATTTGGAGGTGAAGCTCTGATACAGCATTTTCTGCTCCAAAGTATATCTGTGTCTAATCCTTACTTGCCCCACAGCTGGGAACTCTGTCTTATACAAGGTTATTACACAGGTATCAGACTTATGATCTGTACCCCTGTCAGAAGAATTCTTGCCTTTTAAAAATGACATGAACAGATGCTCAACTCTCTGTTTCCATAGGGACCATAGGGAAACTGTTCAAACCAAAGTTACAGAGGACTTCACCTGAGGGATTTCAGCAGTTTCTTGTTACAGTCACATATGAAGATACACACTTACATTCATTTGCTCATTCCCACATTCAGGAGGAAAATATTGTGCAAGAAATTCTGCAGTTTTACAATACTTTTCATTCCCCAGAGGTACTCCTTGAAACATATTACATCTCCATTTCACTGCAGGGTAGACAACAGAGCAGGACATGGAGAGGGGTGAGCACAGATCAGGCAGCACTGCAATTGCCAGCACATGTACAACCTCCTGGCACTTCACCTTCTGCCTTGCAGGCAGGCAGACTGGCTGGGTCCGTCACCTTTTTCATAAATATCACATGCTAAGTACAGACCAGCCCTACACAACAACACTATCAGAAAACATTGCAACTACTAATTTCCATGTCTGTCCCTTTGTAGCAGTAAACCTGCAATTACTTAATAGCATTTTTCCTGGTTTTGCATTTGTGGATGTATGTTCTCTCCTGAAGACCAGACCCGCACTATCCTGCTGCTGATCACATGCAGTCCTTACAAGCATCTACTAATGTATTTATAGTGGCAAAATGTTAGATTGCATAGGCTTAAAGTGTAAAGGTAAACTTTAAATATCAGTCCCGGAGGCTAAAACTGACCCCAGGCCAGAAATTAAAATTAGCTTCCTTACTTTTTACTAAAACCACCCACCCAGACCAGACAAATGAAAAGTAAAAGCAATATCAGAGTGCATTAGGACATTTCCTACCAGAGACCGCGGCTCTGTTTGCTCCTTTCTGCTGCTACTTGGGGAGTGCGAGCGAGGGCGGTGAGCAGCAAGGCAGTGCAACCGGCAGGCTCACATTCCCACGACCTGGGGATTCTGCCCAGTCGGGCTATGAATAACGCCAGGAGACTAAAAAAATTTAAAAAACCCAGAGCCCTCCCAACTGCGGCTTCATTCACAGAACTGTCTTCAAATGCAGATGCTGCCCTGTCTGAGGACCAGAATTGTTCCACTTCCTGATTAATTTTAATCTAATGTCTAAAATCAGGCAGGCACATCTGCCTGCACTATGCCATATTCTGATAAAGGGCCAAATCTCCACTCTGTGCACTTTCTACTGCTAATTGGAGAACTGTCTTTTCCAGAAGTGGCAGTCCAAAACATACACATCTTCAAAGAGCTGGGAAATGGAGAAAAAGTAAGCAAAAAAGTTGCCAGGAGTTAAGTTACACAGAGGTTAGACTGAGGAAGAAATTCTGTACAGCATAGCAAACACAGTTTGAAAAGGGGAACAAAAATTGACCAGAAATATGCATTACAGCATAAGAATTGTTTGGACATTGTCCTGTCAAACATTTACACAAGCGAATAATCTGATTTATGGGTGTCATCAAAAGAGGCTGTGGAATTAATGCATAAAGCAGTGACTTCCAATTTTATTTTATTTTATTTTTGAATTTGTGAATTTCTAAAAGTCCTCCAGTGAAGTTGCAAGCCCTCAGATGGCAATATTAAATTTATCGAGGTCATAGTTGCTTGCAGTTGTCAATTTTTAGGGAGCAATTGGTAGAGATACAGAGGTCTGCCGGACCACAAGCTCAAAAGCATTAACATAAATGTGGGTGGGATGAGACCCACAGAACAAACTTTGTGTTAGTTTTGAATCCTGTTAACACTTGTAGCATTAATAACAACTAAGTGTCCCTTTGATCTTCAGCAGGACTTTGCAGAGCTGGCTCCTAGCTGATGGAAATCCATTTCTTGATGCTATTAAAGTTGCAAAAAATCACAAAACTGAGGAGTTTTGGAGGAGTCTAGTGTACCTGCAGTATGTTCTCCCCATGTACTTAGAAGGGGCAAGTAAAGCAAAGGGGGACCATTGTCACCCCTCTGCTTGACCACGCAGTCCTTGGGTTGCTGCTGCACCTGAGACGTTATTTAGGAGCAGAGGGACATGCTAGCTGGCTATGCAGAGAAGAAAGTGGTGGCTGCAGCTTCATGCTGCGCCCTGCCCCAGCCCCCTATGAGGGCCAGATGTTGGGCCTGGGCCAGGGACTGCTGCCCCTGGGTGACAGCCAGGGCTGGGCACAGGGCCATGCAGCAGGGCAAGGCCACCAAGGCCAGCAGGACCTGTGCCCTGCCAGAACCCAACTCATCACATGAGGTGATTTTGAGGTAAATCAAGGTCGTCTGCTTCAGCTCCCCTGAGATCGCATGCTTTCTGCTTCAGAATTCTGGATTTGGCACTTAAAATCCACTGCAGAAACCTAGACCCATCATAACCTACTCAGATTCCTCTCCCACTGGAAGAATTCTGTAAGTCTGAAAGTAATCAAAAATCTCTCCACTTCTTTCAGTTAAAATCAATGCATTTTCACTTTAGGTTTACATCCAAGAAGAACCTGTTAGGTCTATGGCATCCCTTAATCTTGACTTCCATTTGGTGATGCATTTGTTGTGCCCTGTGGAATTCTGCTGAACAGAAATGATTTTTCTTAAAGTATGGCATTAAAATAGAAATCCAGGTTGCAAAAGGGATTTGCCTATTATTACAGGAAATGTATTATTTCCTATACAACTATTTTCTGTTTAAGTACAGGGTTCAATCCTGCACTGTTCATTAAATAATGGCTTTCAGCAATGACGCAGAAAATGATTATTATTTTTTGGCATCTGATATCACAATGTTATTGATTTCCATCTGGTCTGCAATTAGGACATTTAGAGAATGGATAACCATAAGGCAAATAATACCAGGTCACAGACATGACTAACAGCATTTTTGTGGGTTTTGCAGTAGCAAGATTTGTAAGCACCACCACGGTATCCGATTTAGCAGACTTTGCCAGATTCCTCATCTTCCTGACAGAGAGTTTGCAATGTTATGGACTGCACAGCTATTTCAAAATGAAATGTGTTATCACTGCAAAATAAACAATTAAAATGCAAATCTGCTTCCACAAATTCATTTATTTACAGGAATGTTAGCCAAGTAAATCAAGAACCTTGAAGCTACGCAAGGGTTCCAAAGTAAAGCAAGCATTCAATTCTTAATTGCCTGGTCAATCTTAAACACCTTCTGCTACTTCTCTAGTTGCTTATATTTTGTTCTTCTGTTCAAAAAAGAAGGACTGAATTTAATTCCTGAAGAAATACCAAACATACTTGCCAACATAAATTACTATGTCAGTAAATCTTAAGGAACCCATCCTTCACATTGCACTTAAATTTACAGATTAATTGATTGCATTTCTAATTCATAATTTAGGAAGTCGTGGACAGCGCCTAACATAAATTGATCATCCATTGTAAAGAAAGATGCTTTAGGTTTACCTCTGAGCCAAGCTGGTTTTCTTGCTTGCTTGCTAAGCAGGCTGTCTTTTTGGAATTGCACCTGAAATGACAAGTTTGCTCATGTGCAACCTAGAGCAGTTGGACAGCGATTTAAAGACAAATGGGAGTGTATCAGACAAGCCAATCAACAGCTGCTACACCCCAACAACTCCCTTTGACAAACTTGCGTCAGCTTTTTTTAAAAAAAGGGGAAAAAAAAAAAAAAGAAAGGTAAATCAGTTTATTGGAGCACACTGAGGGCAAACATCTCCCTTACCAGAGCTATTTGCTCTCAGAGTTTAACAGTTACAAAATGCATATCTGCAGAATGTTTCACCCAGGCTTGATCATGCTTTTGTTTGATAATCTCAAGTTTTGAATGACCCATGTGCACTAAACTTGCACTAGCACAGTAGTGATGCACCTTGAAAATGGTATCTGGGAGAAGCAGCTAAGGGCTCCCACACAGTTCTAATCTGTGCGGCTGCAGGGACGCATCTTGAGATGGCAGTGAGGTGCGCACAGCAGGGCTGAGTCGGAGGCGTGTGCCTTCAGACAAGCTGCCTGACCTGTGCCTTAGTTTCCTAGCTGAAATATTTACCATAAAAGAAATTGAGGATGTATATTTCAAGTGGCGAATGTTATTCATTTAACTGCAATGTAGACCTGTGGAGTAGTATTTCACCGTGATGAGCCTGTCCTACTTCTGAATTTACAGCCTTTTATCCAATGACCATAGTTCAAAAAACAAACCATCAAACAAAAAACCACCTCTCTCTTGCCTTACCTCCTCCCTTCCTCCCTCCCATGTAGGCTCTGTGATTAAAGCGTGGCACCGCCAAGAAGGCAGGAAGGCCAGGGGCAGGATGCAATTTTTAATCCCTGTGGAGTCCCTGTGGAGCACTTCAGACCGTGTTAGCTCCAGCTGGGTGGCAGCCCACGGGGACCCAACTGTGTGCAGCCGTGAGCTGCTGGGCACTTTTCTGTGCTGTGTTTCCCTCTGAGCTAGTGCTGACTCATCGGAGCCACACTGCCCCGGGGCCGTATCCATGCCCATGCACCTCAGTTAGGACCTTCTGGCTGTCCCATCCTGGGTGCCTCCATCCTGGGCAAAACACGGAGGAGCAGGGCTCCTGCTGGCTTGCTGCCACCACTGACCATGGTGTGTTGTTTCATGATCTCCTCCAAAAAAATCTGACTTCCAATATAACCCCAGACAAATAGCTTAGAAAAATAATCTGTCCCCTTCAGTTCTGCGCTTCCATGAAAATGTGGTTGCTTGTGAAGACTGTCAGACCATAAGACGCCAAAAGCAGCAAAATGCAGATTTTAAGAGGTGAATGGTTTACTGCCAGGAGACCCATCTTGCCTTAAACCAGTGTGCACACTTGGAAAAATGGGCAAAATTCTGGGCTTAGACTTGCTGAATGGACTTTGATTCTCGAAGCTGTCTATATTTTCTGTTGTAATAACCGGACAAACAAAGAAAACAAGATCTCCTTCTAAAGTATACATCACAGAATAAGCATCCTTAATAAATTATAATGATTCCTAGATGCCTGAAAATCATGGCTGGGCACCAACACACTTATATGTTTGGCACAATGAGCAGGGCTGTGAGAGGGGCTGGGGGGGGGAGCCCCGCTCTGCTCGTGCTTGTTTCTCTGCACACTTGACAGAGCCATGGGTATGGGCAGTTTCTTCCTTGTGCTTTTGTTCATGTGGAAGTCTCATGTAACAACAGGGGAGAGAAAAACATTTCTTTAAACAAAAGAAAATAAGATTGTAAACCGTAGAACAAACAGCAGGGAGACTGGGGAAAAGATGTACTAACAAATCAGCAGCAGCTGTGAAAAGTACTTCGGATACATTTTTTGAACCCGATTAAAAAAATAATAATCAAGTTAGGGTTCATTTTCTTTTCAAATATCACAGATATCAATACCTATGTCAAACACCCACCAGCATGGTAGCCACATCAGAGTGCCTGGGTGGATTTTTCCTCTACACATGGAGGGATGGAGCTACTAAGACTGATGATGCACAGGAGTGCCCCTGCCCCAGCACCTGATGCCCAAAGATGCCAGACACCATAAGCCATATGAGTGGCTGGGCCTGGCACAAACCATTCTCATGCCTGTAAACAATTTTTGTTTGCAGAAGGGAGCTGGCTGTGTTAACGTGGGACTTCTAGACATCATTGCCACATCTTTCTGCCTATCCCTAACTAGAAAATACTGGCTAACTTTTGCTAGGAGAGATTTCTCTCAGCAGAGCAAATGTTGATATCCAATCTTCAGCCAGAGGGGAGACACACTGCAACCCCTAGGACTGCAGAGCTCTTTCTATCTTGTCTCCAACAAGGATATATTTGCTTTCAATATTTCTAAAATAACTTCTGCTTTTGCTAGGATCGTGTGAGGATGAGAATGAGTTTAAAAAATGAAATATATTTTCTTGTTTTCTAGCAAAGATTTGGATTAAATTCTTGATTACAATGTTAGAAATGCAGTGAGAAAACAGAAGCACAACCTTGGGATATATGTGCCATCCTTGCCTAGTTATAGCTGGTGCTAGATTTCTGTGAGATGTGTCTCTGCTACAGACACTTTGCAGTCAAAGCAGCTTCCCTTACATTCAAAGAAAGGCCAAGTGAACTACTTTTGATCAAAACTCAAAAATAATCTGCTAAATAAATATCTTCTTTCTTGGTTCATTAGTTGTTCTGTACGACTGTTTCTAACAGTCACCTCAGTGTCTACACTTCACCACGGAGTGCTTCCCTGCAGTGTATGTGTTTACCCTTTCTCTGAGGAAGCCAAGTCAACTGCAGCTTGACTTCCGGCACCTTTTGACTTCCTACCATCTCATAGAGACAACTTGTGATGAAGTAATACATGCCATTGTTTACAGGAAAACATTCCAGACGTGGCACCTCTGAGGACTAAGGGCCTATTTCTTGCCCAGAGAAGGCCTTCCTGAATAATCTTCTATAGAGAGAAAGTGTTTCCAGAGCAGTTTTCAGGTGGGACTGAAGCTAGCAGTGGTGGCAGTGCCATTACATAGAGCCCAGAGATCCCTGTACTCCAGGCATGACCTTCCACATTCCCCATGTCAGCAGTTCCCTTTTTTTGAACACTGTCTTGCTCTCTAGGAAGAAAAAACTGAAAGCCATTGCTCAAAGCCTTTGTCTGAAGTAAAGAACAATCATGAGCTGGGCTATCTGCATGAACTGGAGGCATTGACTCAAAGCTCAGTACCTCAGATCCCTCAAACATGGGGAGCACTGGGGCACTGGTGGGAGGTCTGGTGTTCTCTTCCACCCAGCAGTGTGTCCCAGCCACTGTCCCACACATGTGTGTTGCAGCAGTCAGCCTCTGAGATGGGAGTTTCTAGGATCTGGGCTTAGACAAAACAGGCCACGGAAGCACTGCTGTCCCTGGCAACTGCCCACTTTGCCTCTGCCTGAAGTTTAGAGAAGCAAAAAGATAGGATGAAATAAGGTTGGCACCAAAGGTACAGGAGATGTTTTTACCTAAAAGCTAAGCGCATTTCTACATTTCTACTGCGATTTGGCCTTCAGTTTTTAGAATATGAGGTTGTGTTAAATGTTTTATTCAGTATTTTTTTTTTTTTTTGGTAAGACCAAGAGGGCTAATGTATTCTGCAGCTAAAACACTACTGAATTCTTATCCAGATCCTGCTGATCCAAGGAGTCACATTTGGAAAAGAAATTTGGGAACTAAGGGCATATATAAGCTGGCAAAGGAGAAACTAAGGGGGACATGTCAGCAAGCTATAACTTTCTGAAGGATAATTACAGAGTTGACAGAGTCAGACTCTTCTCAGCAGTGCCAGAGTGCCCAGATGTGGGACAACAACCACATATCAGAGCACAAGAAGTTCAGGATGGACATTTGGAAAATATTTTTTTTTATAGGCAGGTAGTGCAGTTTGGAAGCATGTAGCTCAGGGAGGCTACAGAGTTTGAGTCACTCAAGGTTGTCAAGACTTTGCAAGGCAAAGCCATATCTGAGCTGACCTGGTGTTCATGACAGCCCTACTTTGGGGAGGAATTTGGACCTGTTGTCCTCCACAGGCCCCTTCCAGCCAGCATTTTGATGAGTCTGTGAAGCTGTGTAGTGAAACAAGCAGAAATACAAAGATATTAAAAATGCATTCAAAATTATTGATGGTAGGAACGTGATTAGGTGTGGCATGGCCAGACAACAACTCCATGCATCATAAGCAGGTTAAAAAAAAGACTTAGTGAGTAATTCAGAAGTCAATGGATTTCTTGAGGAGATTTGCTGGAGAAAGTACTGAAGATTTTGGCATAAGACATATTTTCATCTTCACACATACACTGTAAATAAGTAACTACCCACACACAGCTGAAAGTGTTCTTTTAAAATATTAATATTCACAAATTTTGCAAACCAAAACAGGATAGTTGGCAAATGTATGAAATTCTTTGTAGTGGAATTACTAGTACATTCTGAAAAAAGGTTGCAACATCTTGTTTTTCATTTCCAAAAACATAAGTTCTTCTTATCCCCAAGTTTATCCCAGTCTCAGTGGTAATAATGAGCTTCACAGTGCAAGTAAAAAAGGCAACATTTGCAAGTACCTACAGTAAACCGAGGAAGAGCTAAAATAGACTGTTTAACAAAACTTGAGTGATTCATTTTAAGAAATAGAATTCCTCATAATAAAAACAAATTTCAGAACCATGGCTATAATTAACAATATATTAATTGGTTTATTATTGTGCTTTATGACAATGTCCTTATCACATTCAGTATGGCTATAGAAGGTACAGAATATTTACTTTGGGACATTACCACATCTCCCTGTTGTAATGATTCCTGTCAATACAGAGTGTAGGTATTTATTATTATCCAATATCATTAAGCAGAAGCCAAAGACAGAGAGGTCCAGATTTGTGACATCTAACAAAAGGAATTTCACTGCTACGGTTGACCAAGGACAAAATTTGCCTTAGGATCTGTATAACTGCAATAGAGGGAGGCAGGAACATCTCAGACAATGATTCAGCCCACCAAGAAGGGGCTTATGGTCACCATCCAGCTTCTTTGCTACACTTCAGTCAGGTGCTTAAAGGTTGATGGTATGAGTCTGGGCTTTGGGGAGGATATAGATATTAGTTATACTATTTAAAAGTGAGTCTGACCATGGAAAACAAGTTTTGACTTCTCTCTATTTTAATGATTTCAGGAATGTACAAAAACATCCTGTCTAATTTTTTTACCCCAGGCCTTCTTGTTGTTCCACACCCTCATGCAAAAAAAGATTACTTCAGTGGTGTCAGTCCCCCCTCCATTATTATCAGAACACATTAGGAAACATCTTGCACTGTCAGGACAATTATTCCTGGCTTCAAGCCTTGTGTGAATGAAGGCAGTGGCTACCTAGAGATTTTCGCTGCAAGCCTATGTCTATTGTTTTCTCTGAAAGTGCCCATGTGTGCTAGAAAGAACATATTGTCCATGCTCTGCATGGAAAGAGAGTGAGCAAACAAAGCTGCAGGGCAGAGGAATGATGAATTCACTTAGCAAATAGCCACTGCTGGATAAGCTGCAATACCACAGTTTTATATATGTATATATATATATATATATGTATATTTTAAATATTGTATCTCACTGAGAAATGTTGAAGTGTTAGATCAATTTAGCTTATGCCTCAGTATACTGGTATATATATATAAAGTGCTAACATCCTGATCGTTTGGAGCTATGTATTGCAATTTCTCTAGCCTTTCTTGCAAGGCAAGAGGATAGGGCACAACTTTCATAATGGAAAAATTGGGCAATGCCCTTCCTAACGGGCATTTGTCTGGTCTATCTTTGAATGTGTTTGCATTAACCATGATTTAGGTGCTTGTATTTCAGTCATTGGTACATTAGGAGCCAAAAAGCTTTTACAAAGTGTATGAAAAAATCAACAAATAAACTTAGTTTCAGCAGTCATCTTTATGATCCCATAACTAGATTTCTGTTTATAACAATAACAACATGTTCATATAAACTAGATGAGATTAAAATCAGCTGATGAAAACAATCAGAATTCCCTTTCATTAGCAGACTCTGTGGGAGAGCAATATGGTTATTTGTGCAGTGTATAACACTTTGCAGCACTTAATAACATTATTTAGACCCTTAGGAGAACAGTCAGCTCTTTAGAAGAAATCAGGATGAGGAACGCTCTTAAAAAAGTTTATATTTACATGAGTAGAAAAGCATGCCTTCAGAGACTATGGGTGTTGACAGCTTGCAAGGATTTCCCATTTATTAAAATGAATAGGGAAGAGTTGAAACTGATACTTTCCTTCTCCAGCAGAGTAACAGACCATTATTCTCCTCTGGGAATGAGCAGAGAAGCCATATGCCCAGTCCTGCTCTCCCAAGGCTCTATGGGAAGAGTGCCCAGCAGTTAGTCAGGACATAAAACTGAATTCGTGGTTCTACTGCAGGCTTTTCCTGCCATCTTGAACACACCTCTAGGAGATCTTAGTCACCAGGGTGGCGGTCAGAACTCACACCAATGCATTTGGCACTGGCGCTTTCTCTGGGGATGTCCCTGAGGTGTGCAGACACCTGAATGGCATGGTGTCCACCTAGGCAGGGCTGGGCAGTTCAGGACTGGGGAAACTTGGACTTCACAAAATAAAAGTTTTTTCACTGTTCAGTCTGTGTAATCAGTTAAAATACACCAAGCACACACCTACTGGTGTGGATTGGACTGGATTTGAGTATGGGCAGTGTCAGCACTTGTCTGCCCCAAACACACTTTGCAGACAAACTCTCAGCAGCTCAGAACAAGATGTCTCAATGTCCTTCATGTATCTAATCAACTTTCTGCTCCCCAGTCTGCCACTTGCAAAACTAGAGATGTAGTGCATCCCTAAATCACCTGAACATTATAGAGATAAGTATCTTCAGGGCTAAGCTGCAAAGTAGCATGCAGGTCCTCAAGGAGAATTGTCTGCCATTTATCCACTACTGCTTAATGAATGGAGGATGTAGTAAAGGCAAATAAAAAATGACAAAATATAAAAATATTTAAAGAGATCAAAACCGTACTCTGTGTGATACCTTTTTGTTCTTACTATTTTTTTTCTGTTGAAACTTCATATCCATAAAAGTTTTGTCTCTGTCAGTTCCACATACTTCTATTGACAGTGTTCCTTACCCCATGGTAGTGACTCTTTTAATGCTTTATTAGTTCACAAAACAAATAATAAATTAAGTCACTACAACAATGATCCATGTTATTGTTATTGCTCATTATTAATATTTGTCATGTAAGACAGTGCCTGGCTGTGCATCTTTTATCTTTTAAAAGAGAAATCTGGCTCAGCTCTGAAGGGTCCAAATTCTTTATTATACTAGCTGAAGAATGTTTATTACTTTGTCATGTTTTTATATCCCTGCTTCTACCCCGTGAAGAACACACTTTTGCTCTGACCGAATTGTGAAAATTCTGCAAGGTTTTGCCCTCTCTGATCAAGCCATTGATCCACTGAGTTCAACAGCCTCTTGTGATGGTAGCGAGTAGCTGACCCAGCAGATTGTCCTCTACCTGTAACTGCATCTAATCCAGAGAGGCACTCCATGCAGAAGACTTCTTCCAGACTTCCAGTCCTAATTCAAGAGATTTCCCAAGTTTCAAGCTCTACTCTAGTTACAAATAGTAATGAATTGCCTGTCTGTATGGTTATTTGTATAATAGCATTTGGTCAAGGGGAGAAGCTGCAGAAGACATACGTAATAGCTAAAAATAGCAATGATAAAGTAACAGTAATGACAATGCTATTTTCATATTGCAGCTGCAGTGAATTTGTGCAGAACCTTGGCTGAGAGGCTTTACTGGTACTTAACTTCACCCTTTGGACTCCCAAACCTCACGGACTCCACTGCTTGACAGCAGGAACACTGCCGAGCGACTTTCTGAACACAAACAGCAATCAAAGAAAGTCACCTTATGGGAACTTAAGCACAACTGATACTGCCTTGACTGTGGACCATATCTGAAAGTCCAACAAGCTCTGCTTTTTGTATCAGGCATCTGCAGATGTGTATATTCCGTCCTGAGTTCTGCCACTTGCTCTGACAAATTGCATTGCCTTCTCCTATAAATCCTGCACTGTCAGGATTGCCCATGACTCAATAACCAGTAGGATATTGCTAGAAATGCACTAAAGGTTCATTGTAGCATTAAAACCTGCCAGAGAATCTGTTTGGCTTTACAGTGATGCCGGTATTTATTGTCACTGTCACAGACCCAGGAAGATTACACAGACTTGGTCAGAATGCTGCACTTGTGGTTCATGTAGAGTTATATTAAGCACTCTCCTTTTACTTCTGAATTTAAGTGATATTACATCAGAACTGGTGCCAGTGAGACGGGTTTTTGAATCACTCCAAATGCCGTTGGGAAAGGAAGGGAACCATTGATGGATGTATCTGGTCTCCTGCTTCTTGCTCCACAGACCTTGGCTGGGTATGATCCCACTATGCAAAAGTAGGAGGCAAACATCCTTGGTCCATTACATCCAGATTAGGCAGACAGGATGGTACCAATTTTTTGCCTCTGAGAAAATGCTATCAGAAATGTTTAAGACAGTCTAAACATAGCTAAAGTACCCTTCACTTACAAAGTGCTTCACATTATCCATGATGACATCTAAGATCAAGTGAAACATAACCTAGTCAAATTGCTCTTTTGAATCAGAATCATTCTAATCTTTCTTTAAAAAATGAAAATCACTAGTCTTACAAAAAGTTTTTATGCTTCAGAAAATTGTATTGAGAATAGTATTTCTTAGTAATGACTCACAACAGCATTACTTAAAACAATTAAATCAATTAGTTCAATAAAATTCTTCAACTGAACTGCAATATTTTGGCACTGTGACTGACTGAGTTTACTGCCTTTGCAGCTAATGAAAGATTGGTTCCTTTAGCAATTACACTCTGATTAGTCCACAGCAAGAACATTTTCCATTGTTCATCTCCTCACTGCTATCAAAGGGCCCTTATTGCAGACTTTTCATTCTGTCTTTAATCCCAAACCAGCTGTTTATCACAATCCTTGCTCAGTACAACTCTTTGAGAAAAGTATCTTTTGACATTTATCAGCGCTAAAACTTCATTGACACAGACAGATCCAAGAACTAACATTACGAACCACTGAAGAATCATCCCAGCTACAACCACCTCATGTTTTTGGCTTTGTTTTAAAAATTGTGACTGTTGCTGTTCAAGGACAAGTAAGAGTTAATGTCAAGAAGTGGGACAAAAATGTAATTGTTTATCACAGAATATTACAAAATAGCCTGAATAATCTTTTCATAGTCAAGTAATCAAGGTTCTGTCAAGGTGAGATAATTGTCAATCAAGCTTTCAATTCAAACACAGCTGCTAAAAATCAGAGACAGAGAAGCCAAGCACTTCACTGCAGTTTGAGCACTGAGCTCAGAAATGCACTACAGAGTTTTGGCACTAGCTGAGAACCTGTTGCATCTCCTTACAGCTATAAAAGCACTGAGTAAAGAAGCCCACAATGGAAAGTTTTGTCTTACTCAAGCTGAAAAAAAAATGTATTTACCATGATGGTTAAAATGGTATTTAAAGGGAAAAAAAAATTGTGGATTAGTATCTTCTATTTTTCCCTTAATTATTAAAGAAAAAATGGTTATCAATTTCCTATAGGTAATTAGCATTTTTTTTTTATAATCAAATTCTATTAATGAAAGCTTTTTCCTGGCTCAGCAGATTGCATGAACATGGCAGAGAAGACTGTGAGCACACTGCAATGAGCTGTCACCATTCCTGCAAGTGCTCACGTGTCTTTACTTTGCATTTGCCTATTGATTGTAATTTGAAACTAAATATACAGGAATTGAAAAAACAGAGATGTATGTATGTGTTGCTTTTGCAAACTGTCAACATTAATTTGAGTCTTTTTTTCTCCTATGCTGATATGTATTTAATATAGTTTTGCCACTTTTCTTCATATTGTTACGTAGAGTTTGAATTAAAATCTAGAAACGAACTATTCTCACAGCAAATTATTTTTCACTTCTATGTATTGCACTTTCATACACCTCTATTGTTTATTATACTATTGTGTAATTTTGCACAAATATTTATTAGTCATTTCGTAAATCTGAAAACCACAATTCCCAGGTGATGACCATGACCCTAGAAAACGTTTAGAGAAAACAGCCTCATTACGAGACATACCTTGCAATAGATGTTTGTTTAACTGGAAATCCACCGGTGCAGATGCCCAGTGCAATGGTACATATTTGCTTCTGAATCCTTTCTCAAAGACACTATTTAAACATGCTGATGAACTGAACTGGATTTCTCCCCACCTCCATTCCAGCAAAACAAGGAGATTCAGAAGATAAAATTTGTTTTGTTAAAGCAAGTACTGCTACGTGGTAAGTGAGAAATTTTCTTTCTATGGTTCTATTTTAAATACCATTGTGAGAAGTTTCCATACTTCTATACAGATGCAATGTCTGTGTGTACTGCTGCTCCGTCACATTTCTATTTGAAAATAAATATACTTCTATTTCTAGAAGCGTTTGTGTATAGAGCTCCTACTTGTCCATATTTGGACAAAGATCTGGCTACTCTATCTTCACCACTTTGGCAAGAAGGAAATAACAATTACTGTATAGAGAGTATCAGTCCAATTTGAGATATACAACTTGTTTCAGACCTGGTTCCGATTTATGTTAAGCCGTAAATCAGTGACATTGATAATGAGGGTTTTTTCTTTTTGTTTTTTCAGTCACTCCTGTTCTGGGCTAAGTGACCTAGAGGGGAAAGTTTGTGCCTTCTGAGCCAGACACATTTTACCCTTCCTTTCTGGGCTCATTTTTAGCCTTTCTTCTGCCAATGTCTGAATGGGAATCCCTTCAGCCTGTCAACACCTCACTTTAATTAGCTGAAGAAGTTTCTCAAAGTACTCCTTCTCTCTTGGAGCTACTTTCTGCAGCAGTTTTAGCTCCACAGAAAGGAATCAGGAGTGGGAAAAAAAGGCAGGTCATTAATGGACCATGGCTGAGGTGGTGTCACTCCTCTTCCTCCACCCTTGGACAAAGATCTAAGTCGTCAGAAGGGGCTGGATCCAATGTCCTTCCACTCCTGTGGGCAGCATTTATGCTTTTGACCAACTTCACTCTTGCATGGAAGAAAATCAGAGCTAATTAAACGGTACATTAAGTGCTACACAAACAAACTTTCTCTGAGCAGGAATGAAATTTTCCATAGTAAAATAGAAGCTAAAAAGTACAAGATGAATTGTGCTGTTAAGATGTGTCGGTTCTGTGTCACCTGGATCAAACAAAACTATCAGCCACTTACTCTTTTATCTGCTTTATGTCTTCACCTGCACTGGTGTCCATGGAGAGTGAACTGTGAAGTAGAAACAGGGACTGAATCCTGAAATACTCATTCATGCTAAGTTCTTATTACTGGCAAAGGAAGGTCTTTCTGAGTAACCTTATCATACCCAATGTTTTTACTGTAAAAGGGAAAAATGTTAAGATATACATATACATTCCTGCTGCATCCATGAATTTTGTTCCACTAATCAGAGCACTACACACCAATCTGTTTTGAGATCCGAAGGGTAAAACCATACCTCTTAACGGGACTTCTGGTGGTCTTGAGAACCAAAGGTCTGTTCCTTAAATTTCAACCTTTTATTTAACATATTAGTGGAGTTTTCTGATTTTTATTGACTTATCATGTCTCTTCTCCTTCTTTGCAACACCTTTAACATTCATTTCTGAAATATGACTTTTAAATTTTCATACCTAATTGCTGGATAAAGTAAGAAACTATAGCAGAAAATGAGCTACAGGAGGAATCAAAATAGTTCTATAAATTAATTAAAAGGTGTTGTGGCTCAACCCACAGCAGGTAGTTTGGTTCAACCCCCAACAGTCACTCTGTCACCACCCCACCCAGTCAGATGGGGGAGAGAAGTGAAGGAAAAAAAAAAGTAGAATGCACAGATTGAGACAGAGAAACTCTTTTACTAAGACAGCAAAGAAATAAAAGATGATAAAAAATATAAAAGGAATTAAATAATAATAATAATTGGGACTAGTGATATACAAGAAGGTAATTTCTTACCCACTCAGAAGAAGAAGAGCAAAGGAGCCCCATTTCCTCCTGTTCCCTCCATTCATAGGCTCCTTTCACACGATGTTTTATGGTATGGAATATTCCTTTGGTCAGTTTAAGTCAGATGTCATGGCTCTATCCCCTTCCAGCAACTTGTGCCCCCTCACCACATCCCTTAATGGCAGGGCAGTACGAGAACCTGAGAAACTGAAGGGACCTTGTCTCTGTTCAACACTCCTTGGCGGCAAATAAAAGCGTGGGTATGTTGTTTCCATACCAGACACTATGAAGAAAATCAGATGAATCAAGACAAGATGGTAACCCTGACAACTACTGCTCAAAAAACTCATCAGTGGCAATGGCATGATACTTTTTTACATCCTTATTATTGTTCCAGTGATAGCAAGTGTGAAAATCTTCCTACTCCACAATGATTTTTTGAAAATCAGTTACTACTTGTAGAAAATTTTGATTGGTTAAAACCCAGCATGAGAGCTCATCTTTTGATTGGACATCTGACCTTAATGTAATTTTCTTAAACTTTCTTAACATATTTCCTAATAAAACACATCTTACATTTTTTTATAACTTCCCCCCTTCTCTGAACTCTTTAGATACGGCCTATCAGCTGATGTCTGTGCCTTCCATGATTTGAAAGAAAAATTCAAAATATTGACAAGATGATTAATCTTCTCCTTCTCTGAACTTTACTTACTTGGATAATACTATTGATTACTTGTTTATGTGATTAAAATTATCAGGCTGTGGTTCTGAAGTTTTGCTCTCTGGTGCTAGTAGTTTACAGCAACAGACCACAATCTTGTCCAATTACGTACTAAGGGTATCTGTTACATAATTTTCAAGATCTCGAATCTGTGACCCAATGGTGGCCTGCAAGGCTTTTGCTAGAGATGTAATATACAAGGTTGAATTTCCAGATTTACCTGATTTTCTGTCATGGGAGTAGAGAAGGTAACAACGAGTCTTACAAACCACCGAGGTTCACTAAGAAGTGCTAAATTGATCACATAAGAAAAGTGATGAAAATTTATGTTTAACTTCATAATGATTCCTTGTGGCTTGGAAAAGTGGTACATAAAGTAAATGCTATCACACTGGAATGAGTTTTTAAGCACAGAATTGGATTTCTTTCCCTCTCTTGCAGGTTTTAGACATTATAATCAATATCTTTGCCATCTTAAAGGTATACCTTGAACGCTTCTGGTTGGTACTGCCTAAGAGGAGGCCAGGGAAGTGTCCACTGTTTCAACATGTAGCCACTGACCACTTAAGAGATGATGGAGGCTGGAGCACATTGCCCTAATGCATCACACTGGTTTTTGTTGCTTTTTTCAAGACAGCCCAAAGGCTACTTTCTGGTACCCACTTGTCTGAAAAACTCATTCACGTGTTTATTATTATTATAATCATGTATTATCATGAATGAGATCGACAGAGCTGCTGTGCTTTGCCCTGGTGATATTGTATGGAAATACACCCTTAGAGTCTGAAAACTCTTTTCCACTAAAGACCCTCAGTCCTCTTCTTCCTGTCTTCCTTTCTGCAGTTCCATGCACAAAAGTGAAAGAAAGAGTCAGTTATGCTGACTCAGTATCTTAGAAGGATTTCTTTGCCCATTGATGAATAAGCCTAAACAGTTAGCCCCAAAAAACACCATCAAATTTACTTCAAGGATTATTCAGCCTGGGGAAGAGAAGGCTCTGGAGAAGAGACCTGACAGCAGCCTATCGATATCTAAAGAGGGCCTATAAGAAAGAAGGGGACAGACTCTTTAGCAGGGCCTGCTGTGATAGGACTAGAGGAAATGGTTTCAAACTGAGGCAGGGGAGATTTAGACTGGATATAAGGAAAAAGTTTTTTACGATAAAGGTGGTGAGGCACTGGCACAGGTTGCCCAGAGAGGTGGTGGATGCCCCGTCCCTGTAGAGCTTCAAGGTCAGGCTGGACAGGGCTCTGAGCAACCTGATCCAGCTGTAGCTGTCCCTGTGCACTGCAGGGGAGCTGGACTGGATGACCTTTAAAGGTCACTTCCAACCTAAATGATTCTATGAATCTATGACCCCATTTAACATGAAGGGCCTTGTTTTATGCTAGGTAAAAACACAGCTTCTACAGATTACATTAAGGCAACTTCTGAAACATATCCCTTCTCTCTCTTTCTTACTCTGGAAGTAAATTCTTAAAAAATATCCTGCTCGTTGCCAGCTAATGATGTACATTTATGATCTGGTTGAGTTTCTCCATCCTGCCTTGTTCTTCCTGACTTACGGGAAAGAGGTGTTTGTTCAGCTTCACTGTTCAGCCAATTCAGCAATGAGTACCCGCTTTACTGGCTGACATGAAGCACAGAAGAAACTGTTCCACTTAAACTTACAGTCTTCATAAGATCAACATACAAATGCTTACGCAAATCCCTGTATAATTATCTGATTTTACAAGCAAGTTAGAAAATGTTTTTTATAGTGTAAATTGTGACTTTTCCACCCAAATACTTAATCTCCACAAATTTGAGCAAAATTGTGTGCATCTAAAAATACTTATGTGGCAGTTTTGTTTCAAAAATATTTGGTATGAGCAATTTTGATGTATGTAGACATTTTCTACAAAAGTTATTTTAGTTAAAAAAACTAACAAAATGAAAACATTTAATCAGTTCAACCTACAAAAGTATACAGATGCATAATACAATAGTTATTGTGGCATACATGGGGGATCTCATAGAGAAAAATCTTCTTAGGAAGTTACTTGCTCTTTTTCAAAGTAAATTTTTAGAAAAATAAATAGGTGCCAAAAGGTTAAACATATTAGATTACTTCCAGCAATGCACTGCTTTCTTATATGTTATTCTGCAGAACGACTCAAATAATTGCTCAGAAAGAATACCCTGGAGTCTACAAGTTAAATTTCTGATGCCATTTAGTTAAATTGAGTCATTAAATACAAGAACTAAGAACCTCTTTCTTCTTTATACAAAAGTCGCTTTATGCCACTCTGGCAGTACAGAAAGGCTGTAAAACAAATAATGTAACTAATGCCTGACTGAATGTCTACTGGCACAGACTGGAACAGTGAAATTAAAATTAACCCCCTAAAATTTTCTAAGAATTTTTCTAAGTGGAAGGTACTATACCTGTCATCAAAAATCACTAGCTACAAAAGAATAGAAACAAATTCCCTGAATTTTTATTTCATTTTTATGACAGAGGATTTCAGAAATTGATGAAGCTGTGAAAAAAATACACTTAGATGTATGCAAAGACTTCTGTGTATTTTGTCTAGCAGTAGCTTTCTTTTTTTTTGGCCAAGTTGCAACATGAAAACAAGTATTTATGATAGAAATGCTGACATAACTTTACTAATAGAGCCTCTAACAGAGATTGTTACAATGTGTATTTACTTTGGTACAGCATTAAATAAGAGATGTGAACTCACCATAGCAACCCCTGCATCACATTGTAGATATGCTGCTTCTAAGATACGGCAAACATTTCTGAAGAAATACACACGAATATGAGGTAAACATCTATCAATTTCAAATTGTGTTTCAAAACACTTTGCTATAAAATATAAGAGAAAACAGTATATCTTGATGCTATGTAAACCACCAATTTATGACTGGATGTTGCTTTTAATGTCCCATGATTATTGTAATAAAATGTGATTTTATGTAGCTCCTCAATCTCTATGAGACAAATAGTCGCAAACGCATTACGGAGCCCCTCCAGAACGTCATTACAAATCCTTACATATCCAGGAGACTCGCCTGTCCTTTTCAGGCCTTCTCCTTCTGATGTCTTTGCAAGGTTGGAAGTAGGTTTTCTGCTGAACTGTCTTGTAGCCCACTTCTAAATGCCTGACTGTTTTCCATTCATTTTCAATTCAGTTCAAATTTTATCCTCTAATATGCATTAATTTAATGTCTTTATTCAGGTTGGATTTCCATCCTTTGCATGGACA
>VXAV01002345.1:119867-157354 GCA_013399715.1 Alectura lathami | reverse complement strand
TTTTTTTTAAGTATTTAATCCTTTTAGTGAGTCTCTTATAAATGATATAAGCCTTTTCTGTGTTGAGTTTAGTTTTGGCACTTTTCCTTTGGAGGCCTGATCCTTAATGTACCCAGTATTACTTATACCTTAATAAAAAGCTTTTAGGTTGCTACTGATGTACCACCGACTTCAACTTGACCGAAATCTTTGGCAGCTTGCCAGTTCATATGCATCAACTTTAAATCATTTCTGCAATGCCTAAAGCAAGCTTCTCATGATGTCCAGTGGTTCACGGTGACCTGATTGCCTGCTGCAATAAAAAATTTGCCCAACAATTCATAGCATGCTACTCCTGGAAGATGAAGTAAGTGGTCACATCTGCTTTGATCTTCTCTTGACATCAAGCAACTTTGTACTTTCTCTTCTGACATCTCACTTGTAAAAAGGGAACACTCATTTTCTCACATGACCTAAGAAGACTGATAAAGAAGACAAACAGTATTCTTTTTTTTTTTTTTTTTTTTTTTCTTTTTCCTTTATTTATCTCTGTAGATTCTTCCATGACTGCTGGCCAGGTTTCTTGGGAAACATATGAAACATCTTCATTCTATTGGTTATGTGGTGTAGCTTAGGCACAGAAGCATGATGTGAGCAGCTCAACAGCTGTACGCAGCTCAAGGGCTGCAGGCTTCCTTCCTCTCCAGATCTAGTTCATGGGGACTATGTGGAGGAGGAGGAGACTGAGAGAAGGCTGCTAGTTCTACTGGATCACTACTACTATAAAAACTCACAATCTGGTTATCTTTTCTTGCTTCTTCCTCTAAGTCTACTTTAACCTTCTTGCATTGAACTACTATCTAATTTGCCGGATATTTGAAGATATCCACTATTTTCTGAAGAAAGAAAGAGTCTGCACTGGGTGTTCTTCAGAACAGTGGCTCACATGGATGCAAAAATGCACTGCATCAATTGTTGAGGGCCAATATACTAGATGAACCATAGTGTACCTGGATGCTCGCTGTCTATAGGAACATGGGGCATTATACTTACAAATTTATTCTACAGAATGTCACAAAACTAACAAAACTTAACATCGCTCTGTCATCACCAAAGAATCACCTATGGGCTAAACCTCTGAAGTGTTATCCAATCTATCATCAATAGCAATTACTTTCTACACTTCACAGCAGAAAGCTCTATACTTCACAGAAAACATCAACAACGTTTGGTAGTTCTTCTGTACTTCAGTATTACCTCTTACCCCCAACAGTTGCAGACCAAAAGAGAGATGCTTCCCTTAAGAAGAATTTGCCACCCTTTAGCATCCATCTGTAGCATGGGGAATAGATACTGAATCCTGGACTAGACCAATAGACCTGTGTCTGCAACTATATTAAAATGACATAATACTGAAGTTTTTCTTAAGCAAAGAGTCTGACAAGCATTATTTTTAGTCTTAGTGAAATATTAAGAGTTCATATGCCATTTTGCATTTTGTTGTATTTTGAGCCTTCCATACTTCAGCAGAATAAGTTGCATGAAGCACACAGCCACTGGAGCAAAACAATAAGTCAATGAAATCCATGTTCTTGGGACTAACAAGGAGAGAAAATGAGAAGTTACTGCAATATTGAAATTTCTCTGAAACATCAAAGCCCAGAAAAGCAGGCAAAATGATGATATCCAGCAGTTACTGTTCAGATGGATTCCAGATTCATATTCTAATTAATATTCTGAACTGTGTTAGAAATACCATACATCTCAGATATAAAGAATGAAAAATCTTGAGATATGTTAAAACAAATTGATCTGTTAAAATGTCAACTGAAAATTATGAACATGTCAGTGTTTTTTGCCACAAAAATAGTGTGAAAATCAAGTAACCACTGCAGCGCTCTAAAACAGCTCCAGCGGCATAGATATAAATAAAGAAATCTCAAAATAATTAATACAGATATTAAAATGCAAAAGTTCTGTGTTCTATAATAATTATTAAAATGAGCCCTATTAAGCACTCTCTCTCTCTCTCCCTATATATATATATATACAATTAATACTCTTAAAATATATGCATGTGTTTTAAAAAAATCAGGATCTTCCTAAATAGAGAAGACACGAAAAAATTTCTTTGGAACAGGTTCAGACAAACTATTTTTTAAGACTTCTTGTTTGTCAGAAGTGAGGTGTGGTGAATTAGCAGGAGTTAGGCTAGCAGCATGTCTCTGATTACAGTTTCCTTGTGATTACTGAGAAATATGTACCACCAGACACAGATCAGGGTTAAAATGATGCTGTCATCAAAGTGTGGAATTTATGTACTTCAACGTACATTGTCTTTCATGCTCAAATAATGCAATTTCTCCTTTGATACATGAGAAGTAATATTCTTTCTACCCTGAAAATTCACTGGTTTGTGTGAATTTTCATACCTACATGGTTGAATTTGGAGAATGAAAGAGTGTAATATCAAGGAATATGATTTTAATAACTTCTGTATGACTAAAAATTATTTTCGCCTTGTGGATATGGAATGCCAGTGTACCAAAGAAAGATTCTAACACTTCCTTTCTCTTTACTTTCTAAGCTTGCCCTACATTCTGCTGTGATAGAAAACCCCTTCACTTTGTGGCTCTAACAGGGCTCAAGCTGTTATAGAATCATAGAAACATAGAACGGCTTGGGTTGGAAGTGACCTTAAAGGTCATCTAGTTCCAGCCCCTCTGCCATGGGCAGGGACACCTCCCACTAGACCAGGTTGCTCAGAGCCCCATCCAGCCTGGCCTTGAACACTGCCAGGGAGGGGGCATCCACAACCTCTCTGGGCAGCCTGTTCCAGTATCTCACCACCCTCTCATTAAAGAATTTCTTCCTACTATCTAGCCTAAATCTCCCCTCTTCCAGTCTGTGTCCATTACCCCTTGTCCTCTTGCTACACTCCCTTGTAGAAAGTCCCTCCCCAGCTCTCCTGTAGGCCCCCTTCAGGTCCTGGAAGGCTGCTATCAGGTCCCTCTGAAGCCTTCTTTTTCTCCAGGCTGATCTACCCCAACTCTCTCAGCCTGCCTTCACACGGGAGGTGCTCTAGCCCCCTTATTATCTTCGTGGCCCTCCTCTTGACCCAGTCTATCTCTGGAAAAAAATACTTGTTATGTAGTCTGCAATTAAAACCAAAAGACAGAATGAAATTTGCAAAGACAGTATAAAATTAGTTAATGAAATGCAAAGGTTTTTTTTTCCTTTTTTTTTTTTTTCTTTTAATTCATAAACTCTCTTATAAAACAGGTTTGTTCTTCATTGGTTTTGGCCTGCAAAGTGCAGGTCATTCTGCTTCACTGTTTCAGGCCTTAGGTGAGTCCTTCACAGCCTTTCCTGGCTTTAAAGTATTAGAGTGGTTCTACTGAACCATCCAAATTGGAGTACAAGTCTTGTAATGGGTATTCTAAAACTGCAAACACAATATACCCCTCTAAACATATGATCACAGGAATATATTCATTACTGGTCAATATGCTTGATTCACTAATGATCTAAATTTGCCTGATTACTGTTATGCTTTACAGATCTTTAGCCTTAAACTAGTCAATCTGTGGGTGTGTCATACTCTTCTAATTGGCCTTCATAACAACTTTGCTTAACCAACCACTTAAAAAACCCTAAAAACCCTAAAGACTTGTCAAAAAATATAGCAATTTAGTTTAGAGTGACTGTGGCAATCTAAGCTAGTGGGATGCTGAGTACAAATGACCAGTTAGCATAGACCAGGACAATGTCATGTGCACCATTTTGCATTCATTATTCAGGACAAGTTGGTTTTTACATGCATCTGTGTTAGAAATAATCAGAAATTTTTAGAATAAAAATAAACACCTGTTGACCATCCCTATCACTGAGGTAATCTTCATGTAATGCCTTGATTTCACTTGTTTTAACCTGAACAATTAATTCTGGAATTTATATTGAGTTTTATTTCTTCTGCTTTACCTCATTATAGTCATGTTTACCACTGCCTTATATTACCAACAGCTTTCAATTATTTTGAATTTCCAGACTTCTATTGAATTCTAAATGAGTAGGAATTCTGGGCAGTGAATGTGATCCTACAGTCAAAACCCTTTCTTTTCTGAGATGCCTCAGAAACTACAATCAAAGTAAAAGGTTAAAACTACTGCTGTATCCCATGAAGGTTTTGAACTCCCAAATTCCTCCTCTTTGCTAAGCAGTGAACTATTTATTACATTGGTAAGCTCCCTCAATCTGTCCTGAGAATTCATGCTATTCCAAAATAAGACAGTTCAAGAGGTCTTATCCCTGTGTAACAGAAATGAAAAAACCTTATATATATCATGAATTTTTGTTACTAGAAAAGTCAGAGATTTAGGTTCCACTCTTTTTTTTTTTTTTTTTTTTTTTTTTTATGATCTGTTTGCAAACTAACATCTTTCTTCACCAAAGATGTTTAAAAATATTATGTAAAATTCTCCTTATGAAGTGCATCCACCTCAAATCTAATTTATTTCAATTGCAGCAATTTCCTTATTGTGTTCTCCATTTCCTTGTTCTCGTGGAGTGTTTTTTATGTTCAGGGTAGGGGATGTTGCACAGCACTAGAAGGGATGATTCCCAGCACTGCTGTGTGTTGGCACCGTGCCTCAGTCCCAGGCAGAGCTGGCCATGGCTCATAGGCCTACCTCTCCCTTGCCTTGTGACCTGGGTGCTGCTGGGTCAGTCCCCCGCCCCAGCCCTCCACGTGTCCCAGAAATTAGTGCCCTCTCTGGTGAGAAGGAATGGTTCAGATGGCACTGGTGAAACACCACTGCAGAGTGCGAGTGCTAGGATTTATATCAGACTGTCCAGATACATTATGGTTCAAAATCTTTGAGCAGTATACTGTGTTGCGTTTTGAATGTGCCTTTGCTCGGCATATGAATAACATAAACCATGACCCCATGGTGGTACAGTTTATTCCAGAGCACGTGAGCTGTGTCTTGGCTTCCACTCCTCTCCAGCCCTCCTTCCAAAGCAACAATGCCCTTGCAGTTCTGGTTTCTGCAGTTCTGGTTTCTGTGGAGAGTGTGCCCTTTTTTTTTTTTTTTTTTTTTTTTTTTTTTTAATGTTTCAGCGTCAGCTGGACTTGGCTTTGGCCTGGCTGGTTGATCCAATGGACCTCCATCACAAGTTCGCTAGACACTGAAAACTGGGAATTGTTGGTTGTAGTCCTCTGATGACTGAAAAAATAATACAACCTGAACTGATTATGAAATAATAATAAACCAGATTATGTTCCAGACCTAAGTTTATACATTACTTGAGTTTAAGACATGGAAGTAGCCTAGTCGCACTGGCTTTGATTTTCCTGCATGGGCTTGAGATCCATGTGATTAACTGTCGCAGGGGTATACCTGTGTTACCACTTGTCCTTGTCAATGCAAACCCATGTTACTAAACCCTCCACAACCTGTATCAAAGTGAGCCAAAGGTCTGCCTATGTGGCTGTCCAAACAAGTATGAGAGAAGCATACAATTTTCTGTAACTAGTGACAGCCAGGGGTGTGACATGGCCAGCATCACATCCAGCTGCCTTTGAATCCATGGCTTGCGCAGCCAAGTTTCTATTTATAACTGAATTTATTGAAAACGGCCTTTGGCACAAGTGCAGTCCAGAGCCTGGACTTTGGTCTCTCATCCAAGGGGGAGGTCCCAACCCCTACATCTTCCCCACATGAAGCAGCAGCCACAATAATGAGCCATGGAAATATCACATCCCACTATTCAAATTGCTGCAGATATTCATTGGGTGCATTCATTCAGTAAAAATCAAGTCATATCCCTTTGCATTGTTACTTTGCATCACAAGAATGTCTTTCTTCTTTACTTTTTCTCCACCCACCTGAGCTCTGATGGAAGCAGTCTGTTCCAAATATTGTGAATGCACATTATTGTTTTGTACTGCTTAATATTTCGTTTTCCTTAAAATCTCTTTTCTAATTTTCATTCTGAATAAACATCCACGTCAGCTTTGCAAAAAATAAACATCAGCATTTATGTGGCTCAGAGAAGTACCACAAAACTCCTGCTGTTGCCATCTTAGATTTATGGACAACTTGACAATTTTATATCTATATCTCTTTTTGCATGCTGCTTTCATTTACAACATTTGAAAAAGGATGGTTCTTTCTCTTTTGTATTAAATATTTCCGTTTGATATCATATAGTAATTCCTCATCAATATTCCTTGAAATTAGTGAGCCTTAGAGACCGATATAGTATTATATATCTTACTGCTAAATATGAACTGCATACCAGCCAAGGTAATGGGACATGCTGAGTCTTGAACAGATAGAGAAAACAGCTAAGTCTCTCTCACAGACTTATTGGTTCAAATGGCCCATTTTAAAAATTGTACTCCAAAGACAAATCTGTCAATTCACATTTCTTCCTTTGTTTCTTTTTCTCTAAAATTTGTTTTTCATCTATTTGATTTAAAGGAAAAGAGAGATCAAATAATTATTTATCTTTCTTACCAGAAATATTTTGGGTAAGTTATTTTTGCTTTCATTTTCCCTGCTAGTGCACTAATTTTTTCATAGAGTATCATTACAGATATGTTTTACAATGAAGTGATGAGTAACAGAACACAAACACATCCATTCTCTTAATTAAATGAGCTCCAGCTCTTTGGCTGAAACAAACAATAATATTATTTATAAGTCAAATTACATTACATAAAGTGTGCTCTCATCTATAAGGAGACCATAAATGACATGGTAGGGTTCCATGTTTGCTGTTTTATTTCTTCAATTTTTTTTTTTTTTTTCCCCAGTGACTTTCCCGTTGACCTCTCTTTTAATTTACGAATAAAAGCATGAGTTTCTTGACTGGCAGCATTGAAAATTCACCCTGGGATCCGAGATCAAGCTGTGTTCTTTCTGGTTGATGCCAAAATAGACTCTGGTTCGCCTCCCCATTCCTGGAGGTGGCTCTGCAGGGCTAGCAGGAATGAAAAGCAATAATAGTACTTTTGCCAGTAAAAAGATGAAGTAAGCAAATTGTCTCAGAAGAAGGAAGATACCAATTTTCAAATCAGCTTTATAGAAAACAGCTGTTGTTTGAAACAAATGTTCACAGCAGAGCTGGGGTGGAAAGGTTCATTGCTTGATGTTCCTCTGCAGTTTTCCTTCACTTCTCCCCTTTGGTCTTTCCAGCTCAACTTGCAGTTCACAGTGATTCCTAAAGCTGAGCAGTTTGTGGATGCAGTTGCACAGCCCTTTTCACTGGTGGAAGTACTGGACTCAGCTGTTTCTGCCCTCTGCTAAGTGCTGGCATGACTACACTTGTGTTGGTATGTCTGTGTCAGTGGCTGCTCCCTGCATTGGATGGAGATGATTTTTGTGGAAGTCCTTGGGCTCTTCGCTTTGTAGCCAGGTGCCAACATGACTGTGCAAACAGTTGCACCCGGCAGAGCTATAGGCTTACCCTCCTGCTCCATGTTCAAAGACTGAACTCCATCATGCTGATGGGGTGCTGTCCCAATCTGGAATTGGAGGAGGTTTCTTTTTGATCCCAAGAGACGAAATTAAGATAGAAATGAGGCCAAATGCTGTGCAACTAAACTTAAATTTATTATCAAAGAATTGAGAGAGAGAATAGCGATAAGACAGAGGGAAAAGGAAAGGCAGAAATTAAGCAACTATTCAAGATAGAGTTGCAAGAATAGCCACCATCCAGGAGGTCCAATAGGTGTTCCAGGAATTTATCGACAGTCCAGGAGTCCAAGAGTCCAGGAGGTTGCTGGTGGCAGGTCAATGATGGCAGGCTGACGGTGACAGGTTGAACACACTTTGACAAATTGTTGCAGAGTTTTTATCTGGTCTGTCTGCATGCTTGGTGATGCAAGTGCCACCGGTCTGCTGGCCCATAGCTTCCATTCTTCTTGGCAATAACAGGACGTGGGTCCTAAAAAATTCACCTGGAATAGTGTCCCATGTCTTCCCTCAGTTTTGAGCAACCTCTTGAGATATAACCTTTAAAACTTTACAATTTCTTACAGGCGCACATCTTCCTTCAGGAACTTGGCATCCTGGTGGCACCCAGGCACAGGACCTAATGCTTTCCTGCCATGGAGCACATGACGGGAGAGGGGACACCTACTTGCTGAGGACAGGGGTTTGCAGAAGGCAGAGAAGTGTGGGCAGGTCACAGACATTTTTAGAGGCTACAGTTTTTCTTGCTGCAGATAAGGAGGACTGAGTCTATTGACAGGTGAGAGGTGTGCTCTTAGGAAAATGATAGCAGGTGAGACTGGACAATGGCAGGAATGTGTCCAAAGGTGCACATGAAACTCCCCTTCTCAAGCTTCAGTGGGTCTCACCTTGATTTTTGCAGAACTGACCTTCAGCTGCTTAATCCTGTAATGCGCTGTGTTTTATTTCTCATTTATTACAGAGTCTAGAGAAAAGGTGATGATGCGTAACAGATTGCTGGCCCTGGAGCTCTTTCCGGCTGTGGATCACAAAATTCTGAATTCCAACTCTGGGAAATATTTGGCTGAGGTTTAGTTGGATCTTAGGGAAACACATAGAAGGCAGATAAACACTAATGGAAAGTTTATTATCTGCTCTTCGTGGGAACTACTGAAGACTGGACTGTCAGGTGTTATTGCATCTAGGTGGCCTGCTCCCTGCAAGCCTGTGTGCCACCAGCTGCCCTGAGAGCACTGAGCAGCGTGCAGCACCTGGTGCCACAGCACTGCCAGAGAGCCTGAAGAACACTGAGAAGCAAGGCTGAACAATTGTTCACACTGCATAACACAATAGATCTAACAAGAGAAGAGACATTGAGCCACAGGCAATGTGTGCTGGCATTTATAGTTCCCCCTGCTGACACGTCCCCTGTGAAATGCGATTCTCTGCACTGTCTCCTCGGGTTTAAGTAAAGTGAAATTTAATGGAACTTGATTTTTGATTTTATATGTGATTCAGCCCACTGGATATATACCAACATGTAAACTAAGAGAAAAGGAAAATAGTTGCAAAAGCAGATTAAAATAGCTTCTAAGCAAAACAGAGATTTATGCAGAGTGTATTTTAGTGGAAGTAACTCTTGTACTTGCTGTGGCTGGCACTGGTACAATTTGAATATACACTTGTTTCTGCCTGAGGAGTAAACATCTCCACATAGTAGAAAATGTATCCATGACACTGAAATCCTGTAAAGCTCTGTTTTTCCACCTGCCGAAGAAAAATAACCAAACAGGTAATACATTTTTAGGAGTGAAACCAAATGCACAGAAGTAAACCCATTCACTGTTAGGATACCAGCCCTTTTAACCTCTTAGATCAACGTAATTTAAGTATTACAGCATCTGCTGTAGGTTATATAAGATGTGTTGCATGAACTTGTGATATCTGATGAATAAAGGACAAAGTCTAAGTTCAGTTTTGAATATTCAAGTTTCTGTCGTAACCTCCTCCCAGGTCCTACTTCTCCAGTTCATCTCTTTGTATGATTAATGGCAAAGGTGTGGTCACTGAGTGCCTTGAGGTTACAGTCCTGTGTGTGAGGTGCTGTACAAGCGTAATTAAAGGACATTCCCTAGGTGAAAGTGCCAAAATTCAAATACTAGTTAACAGACCGATGTGCTTTTGGATTGGATGAACTGCTACATTATTAGAAGCAACCTTTGCACTTTATGAGATGTGAGTCATCTAAATTAGAAGACCAATCCTCAGAACCAAAATCTTCTCCTTAGCCCATTTTTAATATTCATATTACATCGATGCCCATTTTGACATCACAAAAGCTAGTTAGTAATCAGAAAGCTTAATCGTATACGTTTGATTCAGATGTATGGTCTCACTGGTGCTAACTGAAGCACTCATAAGGCTAGTATGAACAGGGTTACTTCCTTCATGCATAGGTAGTGTTAAATCATCTGATTAGTTTCTTTTTTCTGCTCAAGACCACTGACAAAACAAATTAACAAAGGCTAAAAAATGTCTAACTTGATCTACAATCAGATGTACAAACCACGTAGATTTCAAAGAAGAAAAATAAAAATAAAAATAAGAAGAGTCTTTTATATGAACAGCTTGATGCTTTTATTGTCAGAATGGGGACAGAGTAGTACTAATAGATTAACACAATTAATTAGGTGAACTTGAAAAAAAATGCAAATTGCATTCCTAATTCTGCATAAGAATTGAATATTTTACATGCATTATTTGTAAATGTACACTTTTCCTGAGGAAAAATGAATGTATGATGATTTAATTAAATAATGCATCTTACCACATACCTAAGAACACATAGAACAGATTGAAGGACACATAGACAAATTGATTATAACATTTCTTGACTTCTTAGCTTTTGACTTGGCATTTAAAATTTCTATTATTTCCATCGCACCTTACAGGTGAAATGCAGTTTGAGAAGACAGGTAATACACACTGAATTACTACTTGTTATTTTTCTGATGCATAATCTAGAGGAAGTATTTTTTTAATCAGTATAAATATACATTGCATACAGAAATCTTTATCAAAAAATGCTAAGGTTTGTAGAATAATCTCTTCAAACCAAAGAATATTTTTAGCAAGGATTGTACCTGGAAGCATGAACTTTGTGACAAACCCTACTGTCTATCTCATTGTGATGTTTTTTGGTAAACAAAGAATATGTAAAGCCTTCTATTCTATTCTATTCTATTCTATTCTATTCTATTCTATTCTATTCTATTCTATTCTATTCTATTCTATTCTATTCTATTCTATTCCGCTCTGCTCTGCTCTATATATTACGTATTTTTTATTCTGTAATTCCCTCTACTCTACTGTTTCAGTACTGGACTGGGATATTAGTAAGTAAAATGCTGACCAGTCCCACAGACAAAGCATGGCAATTGCTCCAGGCCATCAACAGTCCTTCAACGTGGTTTCTGCCTGAGCTTCACAGTTAGCTAGGCAAACATGGGGTGGGGAATTACTTATTTTGACTAAATAATCAATAGCTATGGCTAGAATAAAGATTCAGTGAATTAAGGTTAAGCAGGCAACCTTTAGCATTTTCTGGCTGTTGGGTAAACAGCTATTACACTTTGCTCATTTGGTTAAGTGTTATTAACAGGTCTGCTTATTTATTTCTCTCTGTAAAATGAAATAATCACACCAAAATAAGTCAATAGGAAAAATTTAAGTATTTTGGTGCTTTAAAAATATTTTTGGGAAAGCATGGCTTCTTTATGCTCAGTCCAAGTAAAAAGCTAGCACTTTATTTTGTCAGACTTTCCAGGACACGTCACCTGAAGTTAGAGCCCAAATGGCAATCTTTAGGAAGAGGAAATTTTTTTTTGAGGTTACTGGTGTGTGGCAATACAGCATCAGCAGATAAGACATTGTTGCAGCATTCTGAGCTAACATGTTCCAGCAGCTACATCATCACCCTTGCACTTGGAAAATCAGTCTGTATTTTTCTCTGGGAATCTCTTATTACATTTTTTTTTTTTTTTCCTTCCTCAGTCCTTGCTTTCAGCCCTCCTGTGATTTTTGTGAAAATATGTTAGCTACAGCATGAGTGAGAGGGTAGCATGACTTAATGGGCCAAGGGAGAAAGAGATGAGCATACACAAAAAGTAAAACCATGCAATAAGATGGTAGAGTTGATTGTGGAAGATAAGTAGGCTGTAAGTTCAAGCTGATACTCGGATGAGACAAAAATAAAGTATTTAATGTATGCTTGTGGCAAATATCAATATTAATATGAATTTGTAATTGCTGTTAGAATCATAAAACTAGGTGAATAAAAATTGATTGTAGAATTTATAGAAATCATTATGGTGATTTAAAGCCTTATGATCAGTGTTTACTTATGTCTTTGAGTAGAATAATGAACCTTTAATGGCAGGCAAGCAGTTTTATGTCAGAATAAATCAGAGCTTGGGCGCAGTGGTTCCATTTATCCAACAATACAGTTGATTTTGGCACTCGTTCAGCATTCTTTATATTAAGATCTAATGAAAAGCATCTGAAAGAACACTTAATAAAGCCATTAGATACAACTCATATGCAATGAAATGTTCCCCATCCTCTCCCCCTTTTCTCCTTTTGACCCACACAGAGCTTATTTTTACAGTACAGACCTAATTTTTGATCTCTAAACTAAGGGAAACAATCAGCCAAACAAAACAAAACACACATGCAACAAATGTGGTTGACTTCTGAGGCTGAAAGAGTCAAATGCAGAATGAATTCTTGTTCCAGGAATGTTTTAGAAATATTGTTTTCTAAAGGAACTATACAGATTAAATGGTCTGGAACAATATCATATCAAAAGACTGATGGCTGTATTTTAAAAGCAGAAGATCTAAATCTTAGTCTAGAATGAAGAAAGATAAATATCATTTAAAATTAATTTATTCTATCTTCAGTGTATATTAAACAAGGTATAACCTGTTCTGAACTTGAGACTTGAGAAGTAATATAAAATGTTATTAAAGGACAGGCATGCTAATAGAACACCAAAAAAAAAAAAAAAAAAAAAAAAAGCCAACCCTATGTCAATGCTCAGATTCCTGAATGTCTCAGGCAGCCCCTGCCAGGGTCCAGAGCTAACAAACTCCCATTCATATATTACCAGAAGACTGGGTCAAACACCTATTAAAGTTGGAGTTTTTTTTTTTCTTTTTTTCATTTTTTTTTCTATTTAAAGACAAGTTTTGTGTTTGTGGGAGATGTGCTGGCCAGTGAGAGAGCTGCTGCTGGAGAGGGACCAGGTGCATGGAGTTGGTGTTGGGATCTGCTGATGTCCAGTGTTTTGGAGCTGGCCTCTGCACCCCAGTTACATTTTCTGGTCAACCAGTGCTAGTGGACGGGTCCTACGTGACAGCTATTTCTGGTGAAGAGGTAGCAGCACTTTTGTTTGTGTGAGTTGGGGTCACTGAGGCACTGTGTTTCTTTCATTGAGGGTGATGAGTTGCAGGGGGCACGGCTGGGCATGCCACCAATGTCAGCTTGCTGCCAAGTTCAGCATGTGGGCACCTGAGATGCCAGCTGCAGGGCTCAGCACAATTTCAGCTTGCTGCACTGCAAAGCAGCTGCACCAGTAGCTACGTCAGGAGCAGCTCAGTTTTCCAGGCATCGTGCACAGAGACAACTGGGAGGAGAAAGCTGAGCATCTCCACAAGCCTTGTGTCCTCGTGCCTTGCCAGAAACTGCTTCATACTCATCAAAAAAAGGAACAAGTTAGAGCATTCTCTAGGAAGATAGGACACCATTTGGTCAGCATGCTGGTTAAAAAAATACATGCTTTGGGGATTTACTGAGGAGCTGTTAATGTCTCTGCCAGAATTAGCAAAACTTGCTTGAGCTAGAAAGTGGAAAACCATAAGACAAAAGACAAAGATATCAATGTTACAAATGAAGGCAAGGCAATTACAGTGACATTCCAGAAAACAAAAATCTAAAGAAAATGGGGGTAGTTCTTACTTTCTGTATGAATAGGGGAGGAAAATTAGAGGATATGTGCCAACATTATCTAGAAAAATATTCTCAGGTTCTGGTGACTGATATTTTATAATGGCAAAAAAACCCCAACACCTTAAAATTTATTTTGATGTTGAAAATAGATTGCAAATGTTTTGGCAAGAATTAAGTATTAAAGACATAAACAGGATATGTCTACTTTTCTGTATTGCCTCATGTACTCATCATGCCATCTGCAATGCCTTATTATATATATATATATATATATATTTTTTAAATTAGACTTGGGAAACAGGCAAAAATTCAGAAAAATCCTGAAATAAACAAAAAGGTGTAACATTTCTGTTTCAGTTTAAACAAAGATTCACTATTTCACATACATATTATCACTGGCAGGAACTGGAGAAGATAGAATGAATGGCACGAATTTCTGAACATTATCAGAGCACTATCCTTCTTCACATATATATAAATGTTATTCTAAAATTTCAAATGCTTATTGTAGTATCACTCCATTTTATATTTTAGTAGTTAATAAGTTAGCTTTAATTGTAACAAAATCTTGCTAATTATATGAAAGAACTAAATTTTAGTGACATACTGGGGGTAAATGCAGTACTAAACACTTTACATTAAAAGCATTTCTTCAGGAACTTAAATGGAGTCTCAGCAGGACATCATGATTAAAAGCAAAATTTGCTGTGCTTTATATATAATTGGAATAGTTAACTGCTGGACTCAGCAGAAGTCAAATTTTCCAGGTAAGCACACGACATACCATATTTACCTGATAACTTTCTTACACTGAGACATACATACAACTCCCAGCCCAGCCCACTGCCCCACCCCCAGCATCCCTTAACAGAAGTTTAAGGTTGTGAGGTCAAGCACTAGAAGGCTAAAGAAATGCAAACCTCGAGGATGCCAGAGCACTCTCAGGTCATGTCGCTTGTACAAGGGTGCGTAATCTTCAATGATGTGATCTTTCCCCATTCGCTGCTGCTGTGCCTCCCAATACAGAGGTGTTCATGTGGCAAGAAAATCCAGGAAAGTCCTAGACAACTTTTGTCACGCAAATTTGGAACATTTGGCTTTCAAACACTAGGAAGTATCTTTTGAGTATATGTGAACTAAGCTTGCAGCTCTTAAGGAGCTTGTAATCCTCTGAGCTTGCAGTCAAACCAGTATTGAATCCAGCATAACTAGAAAATGCCATATGAAACTGGCTGAAACTAACGATAAGTTGGAGTCCAGTTTTGGCAAACCTTATGAGACTAAAAATACCCTGAGAATTTATAAAACCTTCCAATATTTATTCTGAAAATATTTAAACTGAGGGAATACAAAATTTTATTTTGAAACAATTGCTTTGTTTCAAAAGTGACCAAAGTATTACAGCAATGTCAAGGAACAGTTAAATAACTTCAGAAGGAAATGATACAGCACAATTCAAACATCTTGTCTAGCTGAATAGCCACAGGCTGCTCCATGGCCAACATGCAGAAAACACTAATGTGCTAGTCTCCCATCTAGTGGAGAGGAAAAAGAAAGAAACACATTTTGTGATAATTCAGCACTGTTTCAAGTCATGATTTCTCAGAGTTGAGTCTGGTGCAAGACTTTGTTGTGAGCAATCTGCCTTGGCTTCCTAAAGAACAAAATGCAAAGCGATTCAGAAGAAAAGGACATGACCTCATCAACTTGAATACCTGCCCTACCCTGTGGTTGTCATTAACTCACAGTTGTTGACCAAAGGGATCATAAAAGTGTTATTACATTTAATGACTGACACTGGCTTTAAAATTCAGAGACGTGCCTGTTAAATTAATCATCAACAGTTACTTTGAGTAGGGTGTTCAGACTTTATTATATTGTGAAACAGGAGATGAGCTGACACCTGTTTTACTTGTCAGTGTTGAAGTAATGATATTCAAAAATGGGAAGATAGTAAAATTCTCAAAACATAGCTTAATGATTATTCCTAATTATTGTAATTAAGTAAACCTTCAGGATTTTAGAGTAGAAAAAGCCTATTCAGACATGCAGTCTGAAAAATATTAAACACAATTGGTTTATATGGGGAGTTCAGATTCTAGTCTAAAGTTCAAAAATATCTCTTAATTTGGGAGAGCATGTAAACATACTTGATCACCACTTTCTTGAGTCAGGGACACAGTACAGTACAAATAATATAAACTTAAAAACATATATTAAAATAACAATAAGAATATATCATGTATGCAAAAGAAGTCACAGAATGATGTCAAAGGAACTAAAGATGCTTTCAGGAATTTCCAATTTCTCATTAAACTAAGGTGGTATATTAAAATCTGCATAAGAAAAAGAAAAGTTATTTAAAACCTGATTTCCATGCGCACAATTTTTACACAAGGGAGATTTTTTTCTTTGCAGAGCTATTCAAACTCTCTATTTGGTGAAATTAGTTTATTTTCAGTTTATGTTTCTATAACTTATTATTTTGTTTGTTGTTGAAAAATTATTGTCCCTCCACTGTTTTTAAGATTCTGTTTTGACAGTGGTTATTTGACAAGTTGTATGTCATTGATGTCTGAAATATCAGAGAAAAACATAAATTGTACTAACTTTGAAGGTACTTCAACAAGGGGTAAGCTGCATTCTAATACTGATTAAAGAATTGAAACTTATAAAGTTTTTCCACATAAAACAATTTTTTACTTCATTAGAAACAAAGCTATTTATTTATTCTTTACCATAAAATGTGTCCAAAATTTTCTGCTTGTGGATGTTGCTATGAATAAAAATTTGGCCACCAGATTTTGTCCCAAAAGAAAACAAAACTGAGTGAGAAAATGGAATCTATCACCTACATAGCAGGTAAGACAGCATAGACAGCATTTCAAGACCCAATACAGTAACTTAAAGTGCCAGAAGAATATTAAACATGAAGGCCTTATGACCATCAAGGCTGAAATCTAGTAATCCTCTCAAGGGGACTATAGCTGTTACTGACTTTTTGCTAAATGTTAATGTGCATTACGAAGACACATTTCAAAACTAAATAAAAGAAGAATTTTCTTCTTTCAGTACCTGTATATTAATACTGAATATTTATATAAATTCATATTTTCAGCTTCAAAAGTGCCAGGTGCCAAACAGTTTATGTTGAGGAAACATTAAGTGTGTTGTGCTTTGAAAATCTCAATATTCATTAGCATGTATGTGCATGACCATTAGGTTTTTTTCTTTTGTATTTTGGACTCCTGTGCCTTGATTCAAGGAGAGCAGGCACTGGAATGCCCACAGGAAGAGAAAGAATAAGCTTTAGCAAATGGGTCCAGAGCCCCTCTGGGGTCCTGATAGTGGCCTTCCAGTACCTGAAGGGGGCCTACAGGAGAGCTGGGAAGGGACTCTTTAGAAGGGCCTGTAGCAAGAGGACAAGCGGTAACGGCCACAAACTGGAAGAGGGGAGATTTAGGCTAGATATTAGGAAGAAATTCTTTCCTGGGAGGGTGGTGAGACAGTGGCACAGGTTGCCCAGAGAGGCTGTGGATGCCCCCTCCCTGGCAGTGCTCAAGGCCAGGCTGGATGGGGCTCTGAGCAACCTGGTCTGGTGGGAGGTGTCCCTGCCCATGGCAGGGGGCTTGGAGCTAGGTGATCTTTAAGGTCACTTCCAGCCCAGACGATTCTATGATTCTATGGTTCTATGAAATATGTGTCATTTGTGAAGGGTTATGAATATTTGTTGCATTTTAAGTACTTCAAATCATTTAATAACGTATCTAGATCCTGCTTTATAACTAGTTAGTATTTAATAAAACATTTAAAGATGATATTAATTTTCATTTAAAATCCATTATTCATGCTAGTTTCAATTCAATTTGTTTGATCAAAATTTATTTACGTGCCAAGGAACCAGTGGAGAGTACTTTTACTTCTTAGAAGAATTGGGCATCTAAGAGAGTAAAACAGAAAAGTAAATGCCAGGCAATCCTGTTTATTCAAATTCCATTCTCGTGAACCATCTCTCTTTCTTCCTCTCTGTCTCTATATATATGTGTTAAATGAGAGAGCAAGTAAAAATATTTATTGTTACAGCAACTGCTGTCTACTAACTCAGTTTGGCAGCACCTTAGAGTCTTTAAAAGGAATAGTAAAATATGAATTTAAAGACTCATGTCACACCTGTTTCACCTGTTTTTAAATTATATCAGCTCTTTTAAAATCTCCATCTATACTCCTCAAAATTGACTTGCTCTTTGCTAAAGCTGTCTTTGATTATGCTCCTTATTTCTTCAGCGAGTTCAGTGCACTGCATTTTGTGGCTCAAATAAATTCTTTAAGTTCCAGAATCGCCAATGGACCTATTTTTAGTAAATCTGCTCAACCTGATATAGAATATAATAATTCAGTAAGTATGTTTAGCTCTCTGGCCTGATCAGCGTGTTCATATAATGGGTTTATTTTTCAAATTTCTATGAATGTAAGTTATGAAGTCAATGATTTCTTCACAGTCAGAGCAATAAGTATGAGTATATGATAAGTCTAGATGGCCTTCTGCAGGCAGAAGTTCCGTCGTTCTGCTCGTGGTCTGAGTCAAGCAGGAGCTGTATGGACCCAGCTAATAGACTGTCAGGCTTAAGCAGTTCACATTAAATGTACCCACACAGATTTTGTTTGGTTCAACACACGCCAAGAACAAACAGGCCTACCTTCAGAAGACCTTGTAAATTTTGAAGAGGATATTTTCCTGAGTCGATCTCTATGAAAAGTAACTAATTGAACAAATAGTATAGTACTGTGTTGCCACATTAGGACAGATAAAATATTGTTCTCTCTCTCGAGACATTGAGAGGAAGCATTCAAGCTGGGATTGTCCTGAAATAAGACTGCTTTTGCCCTGAAGCCTACTTAGGAATATTTAAAGCAAAACACTCTTTTGCTCAGCTAAAATTCAGCTGTCTGTAATTTTGCAAATGGATTGAAATATAGAGTCGCTCTGTGATCTTTAGGCACCCTGGGCTGAACATTGATGGTTACTCTTATTCTCCATCTTGCACATGTCTCCTTGGTTGGAGCCATATCCCCAGTGAGGCACACAGGCTTCCCAGAAAGCAAACTGAGAAAGTGGTTCACACTCCCAGGGGTATGTTGTAGCTCCTGTCTGCACAGAGGGGAGATCTGGGACCAGTGGCTCAAGAGCAGTGGTGTGGATGGATTCAGAGTGCAGAGCTAGGGCACAAAAGAGAGCTTCCCTGCCCTGGGACCTCCCTTGACCTCCGCTTCCCTTCCCATGACTTATTTCTTTATTTTAGCTGATGTAGGTTTAATGCAGAATACAGAAATTGTGCTGGGAGTTAGAGTGCTCCTGTCATGCTAAATGTTGACTTGCATAGTCATATGTGTTTTTGCCCCCATCTGCCTTGGTAAATCACAGGCTTAGAAGGAGGCATCAGCTCTTCACATGTCTCTAATGCTTGGTTAAGTTTCAGCTTGCCCCTACATCATGTGTTACCAAGATACTGAGGCGCTGATTTATGTCATGCACACATTTAACATGATAATTTAACAATTTTGCAAACACTGGACCAAGAAAGGCTTTTTAGCCTTAGGAGATCAGACCAAGAATTATTTTTGGATGAGTTTGTTTTCCTTGATTTGGGAAGAAACTGAGCATGGACTTCTGCATCCTTTCATACACAATCTCATCCAAATTACTTAGGATCAGTTTTAATTCTGGAATTGCAAAAAAAGATGTGGTGAACTCAGATGATTTAATTAGACTATCCTAGGTAAACCATAATAAGAAATCTAAATTCAGTGCCTAGTGTGCCTATTGTAGTTTTATACCAAAAGTGCTCTACCACCTCCTACTTTAATCTATCAGATTAAAGGCGCTGTATATTTTTCCTCCAAAATGTTTTTATTCTGCTCCCATGGTGTTGTAAAATGTATTGGTTTAAACAGCTTAAAAGAACCAAGAAACAGAGCAGGTGCACACTCATGAATAGTTACTGCAGTAACTCTTTCACCCAGTTGCTTTACAGGGATAACCTTTCAAAAATGGGAGGATCTCAAGTTCCCCACCAGCATCATCTATTTGCCCAAATTTGGGGGAAGAGATGGAAGATTTTCAGTGAAAGTGAAACTCCTATGAAGAGCTGACAGGTGCTGCTGGTGAAGGTACTGAAGACTGAGGATGGCTATGTTCTGTGACATACAAGTGTCAAAACACATATGTATTTGATGCAGAAATAGATTTTTTTTTTTTTTTTTTGATCAGTGCTTAGTCAAACACGGGTTTTGGTATGGGTTTATCAGGCAAACTTCAGTTTTCATAGCTGAAAATTTTTGGAATTTTGTACATCTCTGGTAAATGTTTCCATACATTCAAGTCATCATTTTTAAAGGCAAAATAATTCCCAGTATTTCTTTATTAGTGGTATTAATATGTGACCGCGTTGAAGAGGTGATGCACATGCTGCATAGAGGAACCAGTGGTGCCTGCCTAAACCAGCTTGGCATAGGCAAGTGTGATCTGGCAAAGAACAGACGTTTCCTTTGCTAATGAATCAGTGCAAGCAATTCGGCTTGGGCAGAAACAAACTGTTAAATACCAGCTCAGCAGGAGCACTTCCTCGAATACATCAAAGCTGTTGCTTTCTACATGGCACAGCTGAGCTCTTTCCAAGAATTGCCAGGCGAGTATTCTTTTTCAAAATGTTTTTAAATGGGTACAAATCCCCCTCTCCTGAATGCCCCAAAACAAACAGAAAGAGATGTAAAAATTAGAAGCATCAAAATATTAATCAGTAATGCAAAGCATAAGCACAGCGGGAAGCAATATCCTCTTGAGATTTTGCTTATATCCTGAGTAAATTTAAAAATACATGTGTCTGTTATTGCTGGGAAAACAAATATGCTAAACATTTTTGTTTTCTCTGTCTGGGTACTTACTCTCTCTCTATGCATACATATATGTTTTTCATAATGTTGAATTCCCCCTAGATCTAAGCACTAGATACATTATAGCACTAGATAGATTATTGACATGGGACAGATTTACGCTGCAGAAGCAACTGAGGTGTAGTTTTGCTTATTTCAGAAGGATGTGATTGAAGAATCTGAAGTTATATCAGAGGAAACATGATAGCTGAGTTATAATGCTTTACAGCATTTTTGAGGCCCCATTCTGCAGCATGTGATGTGTAAAGGAGCAGGAAAACAGCAAATCAATGTATAAGTAACTACAAAAGTGTAGTTGGGGTGTCGCTGCTGTCCTCCCTGCCCCAAAATAGGTAAAAGGGAGTGAGTTGAGAGCTGTGAGCCCATCTGTACCCTTGTGAGGGCCAGCCCCAGCACACACCTGTAGATGACCCATCCTGTTGAGTAGGTGCCAAACTGGCCAGTAGGTAAAGGAGATCTGGAGGTAACACCTCTCTCGTAGGTCTTTGCTGTTTCAAGCTTTTTGCACAAATGGTGACAGTGGTCATGAAAAAGACAGGGATGATGTGTTGCGATGGGGACATTAGGCTTGACAGCTGCCAGAATGTTGGTGCATGCGTTAGTGCAGGAGAAATGGGAGATGGTGGAGCTAAGTGGGGTTTCTGGCCAAGCCAAGCTAGGACCCAATGAGATACATCCGTTGGTCCTGAGGGAACTGGCCAAGTTCTGAAGACGATCAGAGAGCTGGAGCACCTTCCCTACGAAGGCAGGCTGAGAGAGTTGGGGTTGTTCAGCCTGGAGAAGAGAAGGCTCCGGTGAGACCTGATAGCAGCCTTCCAGTACCTGAAGGCGGCCTACAGGAGAGCTGGGGAGGGACTCTTTAGAAGGGCCTGTAGTGACCCCAGGAGGGGTAATGGCCACAAACTGGAAGAGGGGACCTTTAGGCTAGATATTAGGAAGAAATTCTTTCCTGCGAGGGTGGTGAGACACTGGCGCAGGTTGCCCAGAGAGGCTGTGGATGCCCCCTTCCCAGGAAGTGTTCAAGGCCAGGCTGGATGGGGCTCTGAGCAACCTGGTCTGGTGGGAGGTGTCCCTGCCCATGGCAGGGGGGTTGGAACTAGGTGATCTTTAAGGTCCCTCCAAGCAAAACCATTGTATGACTCTATGATTCTATGATACATAAATTGTAATACATTGCCAGACTTTTTCTGGCAAAAACAAGTTTCCTTAAAAACTAAGTGATTGCAAGTATTGACAGAGATGACAGTAGCTTTTTCATATATTGACCTCAAAAGGAGTGAGAAGTTGGATTTCAGATTCGTCCTTATAGAATCATAGTAGCATAGAACAGCTTGGGTTGGAAGGGACCTCAGAGACCATCTAGTTCCAGCCCCCCTGCCGTGGACAGGGCTGCCAGCCACTAGCTCACCAGATCAAACTGCCCAGGAACCCATCCAGCCTGGCCTTGAACACAGCCAGGGATGGGGCAGCCACAACTTCTCTGGGCAGCCTGTTCCAGCGCCTCACCACTCTCTCAGTGAAGAATTTCTTCCTGACGTCCAACCTAAACCTCCCCTCTTTCAGTTTTAGCCCATTCCCCCTTGTCCCACCATTATCCACCCGTCTAAAAAGTCGGTCCCCCTCCTGCCTGTAAGCTCCTTTCAAGTATTGGAAGGCCGCAATGAGGTCTCCCCAGAGCCTTCTCTTTTCCAAGCTGAACAATCCCAACTCCCTCAACCTTTCCTCATAGGAGAGGTGCTCCAGCCCTCTGATCATTTTGGTGGCCCTCCTCTGGACCCACTCCAACAGCTCCACATCCTTTCTGTACTGGGGGCCCCAGGCCTGGACACAGTGCTCCAGGTGAGGCCTTACAAGGGCAGAGTAGAGGGGGACGATCACCTCCCTCTCCCTGCTGGCCACCCCTCTCTTGATGCAGCCCAGGATGCCTTTGGCCTTCCTGGCTGCAAGAGCGCACTGCCGGCTCATGGCCAGCTTCTCGTCGATCACGACGCCCAAGTCCTTCTCCGCAGGGCTGCTCTCAAGGAGTTCTTCTCCCAGTCTGTACACACACCTGGGATTGCCCCGACCCAACTGCAACACCTTGCTAACATCCTTAGCTGGCTGTCTCCTGGATCTTGGTTAGTTCAAACCTCTGTTGCCTACTGACCAAAGGGTAGGAATCATTGTAAGAGGAGTGGGAAGGTAGAGAGGATCTGAAAAAATTCTTCTGAAGCTGTGACATCGTGCAGGAAAAAATGGCTCTTCAAGGGCTCAGGAGGAGAGGAATAAAGAGGGGGGCACAATCTGGATCACAGAAGGGGGAAACAATCACAAATACTTGACTTGGGATTATTGCGAAAGTAGTGCTTAGAGTGGAAGCCATTGCATTCACATCCTCATTTTCTTAAAATAGGCACTTAAATGGGCATTTGGGGTAAACCAGATTCTGTCCTTCAGTGTATTAATTCTCCAGGTACAAAGATATGGACAATAACAGCTGTCACAAGGATGACATGAAAGTAAATTCTCGAATGCATATGAAGTTCTCAGATACTGTTCTGATATTTTCCATTGCGACAGTTGGGACAAAATGAATCAGTGAGTGAGTGGGCAGCTAGTAAGGATAAAACAAAACATTAAAAAGCTGCTCATGACTTTACAGTGATTTGTTATTAAAAAGTTTAAGTGATAATACTGTGACAAAGAGTGTGATATGATAAAAAACACTTCTCTTTAGCACTTAACAACTCTAAAAGGATGAATGAGCTGAATTCTGCTTTTCACTGCTGATATTTGAAAACAGACAAATGTCCTGAAAAATCCAAAATGTGCCTGTGTTTACATCCAGAAAGGCTGTCTGGCACAATCCTGTCAAAGTGTTTATCTCATAAGAGTTGTCCAATAACAGGTAATACTGAGGATGTGGAACGTCTTGTCGCAGATGGGATCATAGATAAGAATAAAAGGCACAAAAAGGAGCTACTGAATGGTCAGACAGCAACTTTTAAGAAGTATGATATTATTGCTGAGAGAACCACCCACTTCCAACTTGTTCAGCATTTATTAAACAGCTTTGTTTATGGAAGTGGTTGAAACTTTTGATCAATCTCATTCGTTTGCACACAAATTACAGCTCTGCATTCATAAATTTTGTTTATTGAAAGTTGTCTTTAAAAGTTACCCAGATCACTAGTGTACATCTGTATTTACTCTTTACTGACAAGTACTTCTTAGTACCCCAAAAGCAAGTGCGTTAAGTAAGCAGTGAACTGGAAATCTAATGCAAATTTGCACTCAGTAAATTAGATGATTTAAAATTCTCCCAAGGAATGTTGTTATTGGCAAGCATCAGAAATGCTTTTATGAAGTCAGTCATTTTTTACTTAACTCTTGACACATATGAATATATTGTACCAGATATGTGTCAAAGAATTAATTTATTTTAGGTTGCAAAGTGCAAGGATTTTGGTTTTAGAATCCAGTCAACTATTCCTGTGTCAAAGTTTCATTTTTTAAAGTGGGATATTGAAAAGTTGGCTGAAGTAATTATGGTATTGCTGCCATTCATTTCTCATATTTTCTTGTGGTTTTATATATAGTATGGAAATGCATCCTGAGCTGTAAGAGATCTTTTATCACACCGATGTAGTCAGCATTTATATTCATTCTTTGAGAACTATCAGCAGCATCTGATAGGTTTAGGGGTCCTGGTGTTTATACTGTCCCTGTGGGGCAGTAGTTGCCCAGGACCGTTTGTTGTCTCCTCCCTGGGAGGTCTAACAGGAAAGGGCATCAAGATAAAGTGCTCTGCAGGGTCTAGCTCCTGGCAACTGCTTGCCCTTATGTGAAACCAGGGGAGGGCCAAACTAACCTGGGACACAAAGCCATTACTACAAACAAAATAATCAGCTTTGCCTTTTTTTTCTGTTTCTTTTTTTTTTTTTTTTTTTTAATACCCTCAGCTGCCCCTCAAACATGACAGATTATGCGGTCCTTTGGTTCTTCCAGTGTCTGAAGGAGGTAAGTCTTGGATGAGATAGGGCTGGCTGAACTCTTGTCCAGATAGTGTAGAAGTGTACTGGTGGGTGGGGAAATGGTTTTGGATATCAAGATATGTTAGAAGATAGCCTACATACAATGCATTTTATCAATTGCTCCTGGAATCATAGACATCTTCAGTGGTTAAAATCCTTTTTTTAAAAAAAAAAAACTCATTTGTTAGTATTAATACAGGATTCATACTGACATAAAACTGACATTTGTTTATGGATTGTCATGCTTTTATGCTATCTTCAGTTTGGAGCTAACCTTGTCTGCTACCGAGCTAATCAAAAGGACACCCCTCGGCTAATGTAATGTTTTTGGGCTGGTAGGGATTTAAAAGAGTAGGCAATTGCAGTGGCTATTAGGCCATTATACTTCAATCCAACTCTGATTCTGTCATTGATGAAGTGGGAATGAGAAAAAGCTGGGGTGTTTTTGTTAATACTTTCTGCATCTGAAGTCTAGATATGGGAAATTTATGACAGACCGTATGATTTCACTTTACTTGTGGTGTCACCAGATTTTCCTAATCTTCAGAGCCTGATATGGAGCTCATTCTATTCCTCAGGCTTTTGTATGAGAGCAGCTGGTGTGCATGGTTGAAACGGATGGAAAAATCAGTCTTCAGTACTTCTATTTGAAAAAGAGATAGTCACCACTAGGGAAGAGAGAAGACAACTTAGGGAGAGCAGTTTACAGGGGAGTGCAGGAGAGTACTATAATCCTGTATTGGAGGAACCTGCAAAGAAAAAGTGATGTAACTAGTTCCAGGTATATGCTCTAAAGGTTGTTTTTCTTTGCTATTACAAAAGGTAGAAATAAAAACACTTATTTTAAAGGAGAATTTTTTAACTTTTCCAAACTTTCCTCTAAATTCGTGAAAAGGCTGTAGCTCTTCTCAGGTAGTATAATGTCTCTGATTCAGTTTGAAAATGAAGTTTTTAACCTGACCCAGCATCAGCTAGTAGCAGCAATCAGTACAGCAGTATTTCTTTTCCCCTCTTTTGAGAAGGGGGATTCCTTATCTTTCCTTCTGTTTGTCTTGTTGCTTTTTTACTTTTCATGTTTTCCATGAAAAGTTTTGCCACAAGTTAATTTTTGTTTGACATATCTGTGCTGACAGAGAAGTTATGATTGATGGCTTCTTACTTTCTTCTGGTCAAAGAAGATGAATCAAAGTCAATTGTTTTAGTAGTTAATAAAAACAACCTACTTATTTTTTGCAAAAATAGGATAGAGTAAGGTTGTTTAGGGAGCAAATATTGGAGAATGACAGGAAAGGCAGTGGGATGTAATCTAGTGGTGGTGTTGGCTAAAAATTGAAGGTGGCTCTGGGCATCTTGCCAGTTTGTTCAGGCTGGGACTTGGCTCTCAGCTTAGGAGGAACTATCTGAGCCGATTAAGCTAATAATATAAACGGATGTAAGTTTGGTTTTGTAACCAGTACTAATACGATTTAAAATAGCCAAGATATTTTTACTGCTTAATTGACCACGAGTATACTTCTGCTCCTTTTCCATTCACTAGCAGTTAAAGAACATGTGATCCTTGGACACTAAACTAGTTTTGTAGATAATAAAATCACTGTCTGACTTTTTTTTTTTTTTTTTTTTGATGGAAGCTGCTTCAGAAAATTAGAAGAACAAAAAGCAATAAAACTCCATATGTTACAAGCTGTCCTTCAACCTCAGGACCACATACTGCTACATGTTGGTATAAAACTTGCTCTTGTTTTAGGAGGAATTCTGACTCAAAGATCTCTGTTTGGGGCAGACTCACCGTAGATCATTTGTGGCAGACATCAAGTTGCTGCAGAATTTGAGAGCTCCCACCAAAGACATTTAAAAGAGCAATCTTGGGCTCTATCATAGGTAATATACTGTTGTATCATGATCTACAGCTTCCACCCAGGGGAGCAGAGGGGCAGGCGCTGATCTCTGCTCTCTGGGGGCAAAGGCAGGACCTGAGGGAACGGCATGGAGCTGCATCAGGGGAGGGTCAGGATTGGGGTTAGGAAAAGGTTCTGCATCAGGGGGTGGTGGGCATGGAACAGGCTCCTCAGGGCAGTGGGCACAGCCACGTGCTGCTGGAGCTCAAGGAAACTTTGGACAATGCTCTCAGATATAAGGTTTGGATTTTGGGTAGTTGTGTGGAGCCAGGAGTTGAATTTGAGGATCCTTGTGGGTTCCTACCAGCTCAGGATATTCTGTGTTTCTAATACCAAAGTGGTATCTGTGATTCACTCTGACAGTGGCCAAAACCCTGAGGGGTTTCAGTGTGTTTCATGCTAGTAGCAAAAGTTCACATAACCTGTAAAACTTTTTAAGATTTTCTGTCCTCGAGAGCTAAAAAGTCTTCAGCTTGAGAAGCAATGAGATGATGTATGGTACACACACTCCAGAAGAAATCCAGTATCCTTTGACCTCTAAGTGGTGGTGATCAAGCAGGGAGGACACTATTCCCTATTTCCACATCTTTGTTTATCTTGTCACAAAGGCGCACATGGTTTGTGTGTGCTTGTATTGTTAAATTATTTAAGTCTTATCTCCAAGAAAATCTTAAATAGTTCAGTAGATGTGAAGACTACTGAGGCCAGAGAAGAGCCCTCACCTGGTACCTGCACCGGGAGACCTTTGGTTCTCCTCTGTTCTTCAGCTTCAAGCCTACTCACTGCTTATCAGGTCTCTCAAACCTTTGCATTTGATCTTTTCCAAACTAGTATTTCCTCCAAAGATTGTTCTTAAAAAGCACTGTAAGTTTTAGGGAAGCTCATGGATTTGGTGATCTTTTAGCCTGAGGATAGGGCAAACACCTATCCTACCTTACTAGCTAGGAGTGATGCTTAAAATTTGCCGAAGATCTTTAAACAGAAACATTTTTATAGTTCCAACCAAATGTTTTGATGAGTTTCTCCATAGCCTGAGCATATGCAACCTGAAGATAGTAAAGTGGGGTTTAAATAAATTCCATGTGAACATTTGAAGTTCTGGATTAGTGCTGACATCTGCTGTTTACTCCTACCACATGCATGAAATACAGGACAGGGAATTACTTGTGTCTATTTACTGTCTCAATTCTTTGTTTCATTTTGCACGAGGTAACATTAATAAAACCACAAGATACAGTAAAACCTCCACAGGTCAATAAAGATTCTGATGGGATTCTGAGATGTGAAATAAAGAGCTGTTAACAACAGTGAAATGGAATGTTTATATTTATAAATGACTGTTGATGCTTTTTAAGCAGGAAAAAGACTTGAGTCAGGTGGCCTAAGGAATGAAGCTCCCCACGTACAGGGCAGATATTTAGCCTGGAAGCCCCTCAATGAAGGGATCACGTTTCTGTTACATATTTCTGCAGGGTCCGCTAAAACACTGGGTTCTTAATCCACAGCTGGGCTAGCTGGCAACAGTGCAAGAGTACCATTGCTTCATAGTCCTCGTGTGCTCCAAGTTGGGCCCAGCAGCACTGGTACAAGGTGCCACTACTCAGCTTCACTGGGACCTGCAGGAAACAACTGATGTGAGGCACCAGCTCCTTTCATGTAGGCTGTTAAACTGCTGTCATGGCCACAAAGTCATTGCTGGGCTGGGCTGGATCAACACTGTGTAATGTGCCTTGCATTGCCAGGTGCCTTGGCTCTTCCTGCTCTCACTCTCCCTTCTAACCTCACCCAAACAATCACACAGGATACAATAGCTTTAGGTAACAGGATTTTCTCTGTGATAAGGTCACCATTATAAGAGGCATCAAGATAAGCACAGGGAGTTCTGTGGAAATCCCAGATTTATCTCATTAACAGGGCAAATGACAACACTGTTTCCATTCTTAAATTAAAGAAAATCCTTCACTTGAACAAAGTGACCTTATGTACTAATAGGGAGAACTGGCAAAAAATTGCTCCAGCCCTCCTGAACATTTTAACACCGCCGCTGTTGAGGTTCAGGTTTCTGGAGCCTCTGTGACTTTGATTCTGTGGTGACATTCAGTGACTTTGGCTGAAATCAGTAGGATTCCCACAGGAGAAAAGATTGCAGAAGGTTAAATTATTGGAAAAAAATTGAGGTCATATATGCAGGGAAAAGTCAAAATATAAATCCCAGGAAAAGCTGTGAATTTTAACATTCTTTGCATTAGAATAGTAGTATTTGTATTACATTTCTCAAGAGAGGGTAAACATTAGCAATATTGTGATAAAAAGACAGTAATATGCCTGAAATAGAAAATATTGAATTTTTTTTTTTTTTTGGCATAAGAACTAACTTAACAAATACAGTCAGTCTCAAACGTTACTGGATGAAAGTAGTAACACTGAAATTTAGAAAACTCGTTTAAGTCCTACGAGAGGTGACTTTACTGCTGTAAATTAGAAATAAGTATGTGACAGATGACAATGATTGTTTAGGACTGGAAGAGTTCTGTGCCTTTAAATTCCAATGCCAGTGAGTGCAAATAATCTCTCAGAACCACTGAGGTTTTCATGAACACACGGCTGGGGCTGGCACAATGCCTGCTTCTTGGAACCCAAGCTCCCTGCACCCCTGAGACCATAGGAGGTTTCTACAGATTTTCAGCCGCCCATATGCCCCCTGAGAGTCTTACGCGTGCCCAGGGGTCTGCTGGACATGGGGTTACCACCTTTGTTTATGCCAGGGAAGAAGGTCCTTGCTCTCAGTACCCACTCTGTGTGCAGGAGGTGATTGATTCTCCCTGTTTGTATGTGAACATGCTGTCTACTCCCAAAGGGTTGATTACAGAATTATAGAATCATAGAAACATAGACTGTCTTGGGTTGGAAGGGACCTCAGAGATCATCCAGTTCCAGCCCTCCTGCTGTGGACAGGGCTGCCAGCCACTAGCTCACTAGATCAAACTGCCCAGGAACCCATCCAGCCTGGCCTTGAACACATCCAGGGATGACATGAAGTAAGTCACTGCATAGAGGCTCTTCCACTGCATTTTAATTGTGTGCAGCTTCAGTGAGTGGCATGAGTTGCTTTAGTTTTACTGAGTTTACACAATTCACAGAACTGAGAAGGTCACTGAGAGCATGAGGGTAACTACAAATCAGACTCAGGGTGTCAAGGATGGTTTTGGGTTTTCTGTGCTGAGGAGGTTTTGCTAAATTAAAAAACAAATATTTTTTTTCCCCCCAATCCTTTTGGTTAAACATTGTCTGCCATATCCACAAATATTTTTCTTATTTAGCACTCAGAAATTTTTTATATTCTGCCAATTGAAATTTTGGAAGTCAAATTCACTTCTGGCTGAATTACCACATTTCCTCACATTGATGTGGCTGCGGGCACTGGTGGTCTCTGAGTGCTTCCTTTGTCCTGACTCTGATCCCTGAAACGGGACTTGACATTCATGGTCACTTCAAGAATTTTGTTCAGAGATGGAAAAAACAGAGATAGTCAATGACATTAACCTTCTCTAACTATTGTCATAGTTAATGACAATAACCTGCATTATTGAAAAGACAGAGCTAGGTGAAGTAAAGCTGAGGCTTATCCAACACAATCATGTTGTAATCTGAGATGGCCACAGTAACAAACTGTAAACCAATAAATAACACAGTTTTCATAATCTATTTAAACATTAGTTTGTCTTAAGTATTCCATATCATTACATCATGTAATAAACTGACGGATCTGGGAGAGCTGCTGAGGGAGAACTACAACTCTCGCTATACTCCTGTCCCTCCCACATGATTTCTGTGAGTAAGGCATGGAAGACACAAGGACTACGACTCCTAATATGCTCCTGTCCTACTCGCATGGTTTCTGAGTTCCGGGGGCTCTGCCCTTTTGCCTTCGATTTCCGTTGTGGACTACGTGGTCAGGAGACTCTCCTTTTTCCTTTTACAGATATTTTCCATTTATTGCTCTCAGTTTCTTACATATTGTGTTATCTCAAATTCTTGTACCATTTTAAGTAAAATACTTTTATCTCAATCCAGTGCCTCCTTCATTCTCACTCCTTTACCCAGCCTCTGGTGGGGGTGCAGGGGGGTGGTGGAGAGGGCTAGACACTGTTGTGGGATGATCTATAATTAACCCATGACAAACATCCTTTAATTTAACAGGACTTGATAGAGAAGGGTCTTCTTGTGAGTGTTTGGCTGGAGTGCTGGTAGCAGATCTGGCCTGTGTAGATGCCCTCTCTAGGGGTGAGCCTCAGAAGGGCTTCCCATAGTTGTGCTCCAGATGCTCAGCAGTGCCTAAGGACTGTTTCCTTGTGGGAATACACACAAGTTGCAGCATTCCCATGAGAGCAAAGTCTAATCTCAGCTCTACTTCTACCTGTTGCAGATGCCAACTGCTGTGTCATTCGTCAGGGAGAGACTGCCATTACCCTGATTTAGGAAGGTGATTGTTCTTCTATCTTCCCCTGTCTACCATTTTTACTGAGAGTGCCTCACCTCCACTCTTCTCTTCTTGACAATGCATGGATTGCTGAAATGATTCTGGTTAGGAAACCAGCCTGCACCATGTTTAACCTTGATTAAATTACTGTGCTCTTTCGAACATAATGCTTTGCAAACTGTCTCTTTCACTCTTATAAACTCTAAGGTTTGGTCTTTCTGCAGTCCATACCACAATAATGTCCTGAGATTTTGGTACTGCTGTAACAAGGTAGAATCAAAGGGAGCATCCATGGGAATATTACACCTCTGCTCCATTCCACGACAATATGAAACCTCAGAGTGTGAAGAGCTGCTCCTTGTCTTCTTGTCTTTGCTCATATGGGTAGTGGCTTTTAGCATGTATATCAAACTAAGCAAACAAAAGCACATGGTTAGTGTGGTCTGCATATGGTATAGTTTCATCCTTCATTTTCAGGTTTTAACATTAACTGCATACAGCCATAAGGAAGTATGAATACACAGACAGAAAAACTATCACTGAATTATTATGCAAGCCTAAAGTCTATGCATTTTTCAAAGAGACTTTTAAAATACCACATCAATACATATGACAGAATACATGCAGGATGGAGGAGGGACTTTGTATGTATCAATTGGTGGTAGTGTATAATGGGTATAATATTTGTAACAGCTGTTAGGAGCTCTGAAGCTACACTACTTTCATGGAATTTTCCATTGAGCTCTAAATATTCAGGTCACATACCCAGTTAAATTTCCAGCAGTGGCAGTACAGATAAAAGCACTCCAACCGTATGCCATAATTGTGCTCTATTTAGAGAGTGCAGCAACTCAGGCATTTTCACAGCAGTCGTCTTAGATACGGTATGCATTTTGCTTTATAAATGCCAATTCATTAGTGCATGTAACACGTAGCATGCTGCTCTTAAGAAAAAGAGGAAGAGTGCTGCATTTCAGTGAGGAATAAACATACAGGGATAGCCTATTAGAAGAAGGAAAAGAAAAATGGAAAGAAAAACACCAAATTCAGCTACATCTTTTGTACAAAGATCTGTAGAATATCAAAGTCCATTTTCTAAAAGGATTCAAATAAGTGACAGTAATCTGAGTATCAATCAAATAACATAAAAGTCTTGATTGATTAGAAATTGCTCCTTTTGGATATTGAATTACGAAACATGAAATCTGCCACAGAATAGTATGTCATGGGCAGGATGTTGTTTTAAAAGACAGTGGACAAGGATGTATTTTGCAAATTATCATTAGTGATGATAATTAGCTGCCATTTCAGGCTGAAATAATTACAACATTATTTTAATGTTTCATGCTTAAGGTTTTTCACATTCAGCAATTACTAAGCCAGCAAATCTGACCAAAACCTGATACTAAAAATAAAGGAAAAATCATTCTAGCACTATAACTTATTCAAGTAAAACACAATGAAGAAAATGCTGGAGCTAAAAAACGTGTTTTAGTTCACAACTTTGAAATGACCAGGAGGGCATGTTGACCTGTTTTACTATCAGTTTTGAGACAACAAGTATGGTTAAGTCAGATCAGGTATTCATGAAATGTAGGTCAGCACAGTTAATCAGATTGAGTTACCAGTCTTGCTAGACTTATGAATTAAATATTTTGTATTTGTATCTACAACAGGATGTGCTCCATCTTGAACAACAAGTGTATTAATTGGATTTAAGATTTATTGTGATTGCAAAATGTGTCCTTGATCAAAATGTGGATTATTAAACATTATTTGTAAGTCACCTCATTGTGGCTTTTCTTTTATACATTCAGGGCATATTAGGGGAAATTGGTGGACAAGGGAAGAGCCACGGATGTAATCTATCTGGACTTCAGGAAGGCCTTTGATGCAGTCCCCCATTACACCCTTCTCTCTCAACTGGAAAGAAATGGATTTGGTGGGTGGACCGTCTGACCGATAAGGAACTGATTGCAAGATCTATGATTCTGTGATTCTGTGAAATACATTGACCTTGTACCTTCTGTGAGCTAGAAGCCCAAATGAAACAGACGTGCCTTTTGCTCACTCCTTAAGCCTTGTTTGTCCTTTGTCCCATTGTGTCTGGGTAATTTGTCCCATCCAGAAGTATAGTCATGCCTCATCCAAAGAACCATCAAAGAAGTCTGTGTTGGGGTCACGCCTGGATTCAAGGCTGTGATTGGTACATGCCCACAATCTTCAGTTGATGGATATGTTTTCCACAGCCAAGAAAACTAATTATAAAACAATATTGTTTATTCTGTCAGGTCTATTAGAGGAGCTTTACAATGTAACTGCCCCATTTAACGTGTTCTTCCTCTCTTGCAGGAGTCTGCAGTCCCTTTGCCACAGGTGGGAGAAGGGAATGCCTGATCCACGTCCCCACCTCCAGCTCATACCAGGTTTTATGGGCCTGAATTGTAAGCAAAAGTGAACAGCAAAACCTTCTCCTTGAATTGAGGGCTGGGCAGATACATGTTCCCACAATCTGCTTGGGTTTGAGTCAGCTAGGCAGAGAAATGGGAGGTAAGGTACTAAGCTTGCTAGCTTTGCTCAGTGGGACCTGGGGCATGGAGTAGCTGCAAGACCTGGGTTGGGTCATAGCAGGACACTGGGCTTGCAGAAAGAGTCAGGTTTCTGCTAGGCAACTGGAGAGACACCATGGCTGCTGCATAGGCTCCTTTGCACACCTCAACACCTAAGGTTTCTTTTCTTTTCCGCACTCACCTGGTTCACATGTGGAACCAACCAGGAATGTCATGTAGCATCTGCAGTGGGGCAGAGACTGACTATTCAGCAGCTCCAGGGACTCCTAACTTTTTTCTTCTCTGCTCTTAACACCCAGATTTACTGAATTGCCATCTATATTAGAAGATGTTTCTGATTGGTGATATCTACTTAGAGCCAAGGAAGGACAGGACAATGTGAAAGGCAGAGAACCTAGTCCTCTTTCTGCAAGACAGCAATATCTTACAAAGAAATTGCAGTAACTTACTCCTAGTTTCAAGACAGAGTTGATTCTTGCCATCTTAACCAGATTTTCACTATTAAAGAGAAGTATCAGTTTTCTTTCAAATCATGTGAAGCGTGAAGATTTCATGATGCAGTATCCAACCTCCATTGGAGGCCATATTCCAGCCAGCTGCCCTCAGAAGGCTCAAAAGCAAATATGAATTGCCAGACTCATTTAACTGGCTCAGGTTGTTAAAAGAGCAACACTTCAAAGTTAAACAAAATCTTCACCTTAGGAGGTATCTGTTCAGTAGATGCCATGACCAAATTACTTTCTAAAATTTCTATTCCAAAACCTTTGATAAAAATGTCTGATTTATCTCAGTAATATGTCTGGATATAGTGGACCTAGAGATCTTTGTTTTCATACATTGATTTGAGGTTTACTATAGAAATGCTTAACCTAGGTGTCATGGGTAAAGAGAAAAATTGCAGACATATAAAGATGCAATCATGGAATAACGGCAAGGCATATTTAATAGGGCACATAAAATGCCTTATAATAGTGTGGCTTTAAAAGAACAAACAAACATAAAATGAAATTTTCTTCATCTGTCTTAACAAAACTGCAGAGGCATTTGAATTTGCCAACACTTTCAGATTTATGAATGATAAATATGAAACAGACATTAGAATGTGTAAACAGAACTTGACCATCCATCAAGCAGACAAATCTGATGGCCTGAGAAGGCTGCTGATCACATCAGGGTTTTGTTTGTCTGTTTCCCTCAGTTACAATTTCTTATGAGCAGTCACTTCCATTTTCAACTATTTGTACAGTGCGTCTGGCAGCAAATATAGGCAGAAGTAGTTACTGCAAAATCAGTGAAAGAAGCAACAAGGCAGATCACTGATACCTTTGATTTAATTTTGCTGTGTTTCTCTGTCTGCACATTATGGCATAAAATGAAAAAATAATAAACTTGAACAGTCTGAATACACTCAGTGCATGTGGGTCACTCGATGAGTTGCCTGGCAGACCCTAACAGATAAGCTTCTGAGCTATTAAACCTTGGGGCTCTGTGGCTCAATTTCTGCATCCAAGGCTAATGTAAACAAATTATCAGTTATTTTTATTTAATTTTGAATTTTGACTCCTTTTTCAGCAAAGAACAAAGTTAGAGAAAAGTTTTATCCCAAAAGTAAAGACAAAATTTGAAATTTGAAATACTCTCTCTGTTTGAACAGCTAAAAAACAGCATGGTGTTAACCTTCATGTCCCTCTAAACCAAGTCTCTCTTACCTTTACAATCCAGTTAAATCTTATTATCAACTCACTTGGCAGAATTAGCATGGTAAAATGGACACTTCGCCAAGGTATTTTTACACTATTTCTGTTCTGCCAATTCTATCACAAATTACTTTTTTTTTACCAAGCTTAATAATATATAATGAATTAATATAAGCAAAAAGAACAAAGGTGATATGGTTGATCACCTTGCAGCATAACAATAGTAGTCTTATAAACCATACTTCTGGGAAAAGGATGTTAGACATCTATATTTCTGTTGTGCTAGATTGAAATCAACACAATACGTAAAAAATGAAACAACAAAGCTGACCCAAATCTATTAGAAGTGAAGTTTATTTCATTAATACATTAAAATTTCAAAAGTTAATGATGGTAAGCAGAAATGTCTTAGTTCTGTTTTGGATAATAAAACATTTAACCACTTTACCTACTCGGCCTGAAACACCAAATGTGTTATAACCTTCTTGTTGAGCGCAAACTAAAAATAACTTGGTTACTTACTGCTAATCACTGCTATTCTCATAATGGCTTCCATTAGAATTATTTTGGCCACACTGGGAGGGAAACAGTTGTAAACTGTTGTGCTAGTAGTGTGCTAGTACTATGAACTCAAAGCAAAGACTTAAGAACAATTTAGATTTCTGTGTTGTCCAGGAACCTGCTTACACCAAAAATATTGCTAGGAAACGTAAAGATGTGAAGAATACTTAGATTATTTTTGTGATTGTTGTGGGTTTTCTATGGCCTTTTTCAAATCTAGGATGTGATTATTCTGATCAACTATTTGTAAACTATATCTGTAAACTGGCAGCAGACTTACTTCTTCAGACTGGGTCATGGACGTTAGAAGTTAAGCTGAGCACAAAAAAAATCTCAGGAACAGTATCTGCAAAAGATGAAGAGGTGCTTTCAATACCACCTGAGGAGAGAATTCCAGATCTATTTACTGAAATACTCATTAAAACTAAAATATATGGCACACACTCAGGGACTCATGTTGTAAAAGGAGGTAATAAATCACTGCACTGAATGCAAAAGAAAGCTTTATTGATTAAAAAAAGGTAGCTAGTAGTGTTTCAGGCCTACTTGTTCTTCTGTAAATGTTATTGAAAAACACCCTCACTTATTTATAGACTTTTCAGCAGCTCCCAATGAGCTCACGAAGAAATCCTCTTCCTTCTAGAGAAAAGCTGTGTTTGACCAGCAGGAAAATGTTGAGTTTACTGTTTCCCACCAAAGGTCCTCAGTTCCTTTGTCACTCTGGTACTGTTTATGCAAAGAAACAAATGAGTCTGTGGTGAATCTTACTGATAAGGAGATTTGGAGGAGGAGTGTCAGGACCAGCTGCTGTTCTGTAGAGTGGTAACGGTCTGAGATGGTGGCTAAGCATGCTGAGGAAATACAGCCTAAGTGGATCTATACCCATTTACTTCCAATGAAGTTCACAAACCCTGGCATGGGCCTCTATGTTGTAGCAGTCACTTTGCTGAATAAAGCTTGTGTCTGGTACTTCCATTAACCTTCTTCCCACTCAAAGACATAAAGGACATAAATATACAGGAGATTATTTTAAGATTTTTTTTCCTAGAATTAGAATTTTAGTATTGATGCAAGTAGTGACGCAAAGACTGAATTGAGAAGGAAGAATGACAACCTGGCAGGTCAAGACCAGGGCTGTCCTCAGAGCTGAAAATGTTTCTGAAACAGGAAATCCCTGTTCTTATCTAATATCAGCCACCAGCTCCCTCTTGATCAAAGGCCATCCCTTGCCTTTATGCCTTACTCCTGGAACAGGTCTAATATTCATCTATGTCATGGACAATCTCTGGAGCTATTATCAGTTAAACACCACAAGGACCACAATTATGTGCCCAGGCTGTACAGTGCTGAGAGTGAGCTGGTTTGAGTACCAGGCTCCTACACCTAGCTCTGTGGGTTTCCAGATGAAGCACTGAGCCATATTCCAGATCTGTGCCGGGTAATTAAACACCAGGTGCACATACACCGATAAACATATTCAGATCCTTGGTGCACTTGGCTTTTTTGGTTCATTGTCAAGGAAGAAAAAAAAACAATTTAAATTTCTTTAATTCACCACAGGGTGTTGAGGATTCGTACAAGTGCAGTTGCTGAATTGAAGTTCTGATCACTTTCTTTCTTCATAAATGTTTATCAGAAGAACTTTAGAAATTAAGACTGATAAACAACCACTGGTTCTACTGGTTCTACTGTCCCCCTGTCCTTCGTGGCTTACTTCTCATTTTAGTTAGTGCAATAAATTAATTAGTATAACTGCTCAAGATTCTTTTGTGCATTTTGCACATTCACTTCTATCACTTATTTATTTCCATTTATCATAGCACATATACATTCTTTTTAGCAGATTTAAGCACTATGTTTAATGTGCCA
>VXAV01002345.1:97365-119822 GCA_013399715.1 Alectura lathami | reverse complement strand
TTCTCAATATTTAACTAAAACCATTTGAAAGAACAACAAAACACACATCCTGCAAAACAGGAAAGAGCAGAACTCAGCAAACTACATGTTCTGTCTGCAGTCCGGGCTCAGTGAGATCAAGAAATATTCACAGACTGTGCATTAGTCAGTGNAATTAGTATAACTGCTCAAGATTCTTTTGTGCATTTTGCACATTCACTTCTATCACTTATTTATTTCCATTTATCATAGCACATATACATTCTTTTTAGCAGATTTAAGCACTATGTTTAATGTGCCAGTGGGAAGAATAGTCTTTCTCAGCGTTCTCAATATTTAACTAAAACCATTTGAAAGAACAACAAAACACACATCCTGCAAAACAGGAAAGAGCAGAACTCAGCAAACTACATGTTCTGTCTGCAGTCCGGGCTCAGTGAGATCAAGAAATNTAAACTTTTTTTTTTTTTTTTTTTTTTTTGCTTATTGTAAGCAAATTATTGGCCTTCTAAATAAAAGTTTTTAACTACCGCAACTTAGAAATATGTTAAATGAAATAGTCTTGTATGGTGTTCACACACCACAAAAACTGCTGTCAATAGCTATTTTAGAGCCTTACCATTTCTGGAGCATATTTTCTTCACAGTTGCCTTGATTCTTCAGATCCAGCTGATGTCAACAGAACAAAGAGTTCTGAGGTAATATGACATGGAGCACATAAAGCCAGCTACTTGCTGTGTGGGTATTGGGGATCTCCTGCTCAATGGAAGTGCTTAAATCTAGCCTGCATGTGCACAGGGAAATGCTTGAGTGTCTACCAAGGAATCAGCCCAAACGAGGCATGGGATATTGGTGCCCCATGTTGTGAGCTACAAGAGGTCACTGCTGTGGGCAGCCCTGGATGCTGGGAGTCACTGACATGTGGACATGCAGTCGTGTGGACTTGTGGATATGTGACAATGCCCACCATGTGCTGAATCAGCTGGAACTTCGGTGTCCCATCTCTGAGCATCCTTGTGAGCCACATCAGCTGCTTGGAGTAGAAAGGATGAGGAACTGATGAGAACAAACTGATAAGCCCATGGGGTGAAGTGGCACCTGGCCCTGCATGCAGTCACTGAGCTTCTACAGGATCTGTATCAGAGTCTCTGCTGCATAAAAGCAACTAAATTGCTTCCAGATCCAAGCTGGATCTGAAGGCAAGTCAGATGTTTTGTGTGGTGCTGCATTTACAGGAGAAATTACCTGCCAGTCTTTTTGCTGCTTTTGCAGTAGGCCCTGCTTGGCCATCGTCTACCCACAGCTATCAGTGTGTTGACCCTCCTCCATCTGGACATGTCTCGTAAAAGATACTTTCCAAACAGAAAGGTACAAACATGCTAGTATGCTGTACTAAACATAAAAGAGAGCTACCTGGAAGAAACTATACAGTCATCGCCACCTCTCCCGTTTTTAACATTATAAAACACAGGTAGTTTTATTAACATTATAAAAAGGAGGAAAACAATAACAAAAAACTGCAACATAACTCCACAATTCTATTTTAACAACAAGTTTTATGTTCATTTTACTGTGGACAGCGGGTGTCTGTGTTAATGATATGGGTGAATATTTTTTTAATGTATCTAAAGCATAATTGAACTGTGGAACTCATCATAACAGGAAGACACAGAAACCACAAGTATAGATGACTTACTAATGACAAATCCATGACTAAGAGGCTCATCAGTGCCTGTTAAGTGTCCTGATCCAAATGTAAACTCCAGCTCAGCACATTCCTAAACCGAAAACTGCTAGAAAGGGAGGTGTTATTGTGAAAGAAATATTGTGTAATTACTTTGTTTTTAATAAGCTTTTCTTAAGCTGTCATCTCTGATACCAGATATGAGAATAGATGGAGTCTCACTCTGACTGAGTAAGAATTTAAATATTTGGCTTTTGTCTCATGTATTAGCTTTTCTCTTTCCAAATGGAGATCTTGTCATATAAGACATACTTGTTAGCGATGTTCAGTATGTGCTTCCAGGTGGTGCCAAGCAGGATCTGCTGAAGAGATGCTTAGCCCATGTCCCACTTTCAAAGGGATTTTAGTGAAATGTCTGTGGGAACTGAATTTGTTTAACATCACTCAAAGCTTGGTCGCTCCTGCTGGCTTCTTCTGTCATGTGCCCAGCAAAAAGACTGTACTCATGCCAGATGAGGTCACTACCTTCCAGAAAGTGGTGCCTGAAACCTTACTGTATAACAAAGAGATATAGAATCCATGTCACTTATTCTGGAAAAGCATGGGTGAGATTTGAAAAGATCTTGCAGAAGACAATGGAAAATGTACTTCAATTTCCATGTTCTTACATGAAATATGAGACTGCAATGATGAAGTTGTGGGGAAGGACTCTCTGCTCCATCTTTGTGAGGCCAGATAATAACTAATAACCATTAGTTTCATGTAGTGATGCACTGTCACAAAATATATTTTGAAGCTGAATAATCTTGTAATGAGCTAATACTGCTGCACCCTTTGGTGAAACATTGTGTATTACCTACATCACTAATTCTAGTATGCCTCAGCCTGAGCAGCCTTGATCTTGCTGTAAGATGAATACAACTCGCATTCCAAATGAATAAATATTTAAAGGACAAATTGTCACCAGATATAACTTTGGAGAATTAGAGTTTATGAAGGTAAATGTAAGGGCCTGGCAGCTGAATGTCTTTTAGTAAGTGCTCTGTTTCTAATATTAAGCAATTACAGTGCAGGTCAGTGTGGAAATTCAGTCTTTTATTTTTCAAGCTCCAGGTTGAAAAAGGATTTGCTGAGTTTCTTGGCAATACTACTAGGGACTGATGGAAGACAGCACACATCACACATTGATTTCTTTAAGCCTGCAACAAACTCTTACCCATGACAGAGCTTGGAAAAACAAGTACCAGGAAGAAATGGTCTGGAGATCATCTCTTACAAGTGTGTGAAGGAAAAGGTCAAGTTTATTCTTGTAGATCTAAAACTGCCTATTTTACTAGGGGGAAAGGCAACACTAAAATTGTTCAGCCATTTGCAATGCTAGTCAAATGAATGTATACAGCCTTCTGTGGTAGCTCAGCAAAGGTCATTGAGGTGTTGATTTAAAGGAGCCCTGTCTTCAGGGCCTGTGGCTGGCTTCAAATAAGTGTCCCTCAACTCACAAGAATGTTTAATTAACACGGTAATTTTCTCAGTGTCTGTAAGGACTAACATCTGAATGACACATTCTTTTTACCTGAGTTAATTTCTTCTGGTCTGTCATTGTGCTTTAGATACCATGCCATAGCCATAGTTTCTGTCTCATTTTACCTGACATCATGGGGCTGGAGGATGCTTGGATCTGACATGGCAAATGTGTGGTCTGTCCCTTTCGTCAAGGGTTCTGCCAAGCCCCTGTTCTGCTCTCCGTGCAAGCCCAAGGTGGTGTTTTCAGGGGTGATCTAAGGCCTTCTTGTGTTTGCCTGCCTTGCACAGCAGGAAGCTCAGAACTCCTTGAATCCTCTTCCCATCACTAAAACTAGAAAACCTCCCACAAATCCTATCTCATTTGTCTGAGTTGTGAGCTGAGGTGCTGCACAGTGATGATGCAAACAGGTTAACTCTTGCATGCCAGTTAACATACCCTGAGTGGAACCATTGCCTTTACTGTGAGCTGCGCTCTTGTACTCACCTGTGTGCACGGATAAGACAGCTAAGGCCACATCCTGTATTTCTGAGCATTCTGAACAACTCCCCTGCGGTGCAGTTTTCTAGGGCAGAATTCTCCTGTCCCTTTAAGCATGCAAAAGGAATTGCAATACTCATGGGGCTAAGGGCATCTTCCCTTATGCCCCTTCAGTTGGAATACTTGTGTGAAGTGCTTTTGAATTTTTATTATTTTAATTTTAGTTTGTAATCTCTACTGGATGAGTCAACATAGTTAAAGCATCCCTGCAGCTGAGTAAAATGTTATGGTATAATGACAGCATGTGACCAAAAGGCAGTACTTTGGTATATCTCAATTTAAGTTTACAGTGATTGCAGAGTCACAGAAAGAAGTTTACTTTTAAAAATGAAGCCAACAGTAGAGTAGCATGAGTAGCATATGTTCATCTTTCATATCCACAATATTTAATGCAAAATTAGTTAGCAAATGTTAAAGTAAAGAAATTAAATGAACTTTGTAACAATACAACAGATGAAAAAGACATTGCCAGGTATTCTCCCTTCTGTCACCCCTTTGTATTTTAATTGGCATTGGTGTTTCCTCGCAAATGTCTTACACTTGCAATGTCTTTCTCGCAAATGTTAGAGAAGCAGATATCGTGTTGGAGGAGTGACTCCTCAGTTCTCTGTTCTCTCCCAGGACAGAGGTGTGCCTGACACCATGTGAGGCTTCAGAATAAAGATAATAATCCCTAATGCACCTAGCACTGCAGAGCTATCTGCCTTCAGAGTGCTGCTGAATCTGGGATCAGCAATTGTTTTGCCTTTGACTCTTATATTTACAACTAAACAAACAGATAAAAAAAAAAAAAAAGGGAAATACAGCTTTAGTGTTCTTTCTGTAGCATTGCTGAGATTCACAATTTCTTTTTTTTTTTCTTTTTAATTTGAGAAGAAATAGGACTTGGCAATAGCAATAGGTATGCAAAAAAAGAGGTAAGTGAGCAGATGTGCAGAGAAAATCACCAGGCAAAAATCTCCCCCTTGGGCTACTAAACATATTGTATATGAACTCTGCATAAAAGCTCTGTATCCCTTGTCTCTCTGATAGCAATTATGATCAACCTGCAACCAAGCAGCCTAAAAGACTGCTCAGCAGCTGCATTTGCTCAGAGTTCCCAGAGGCAGCCGTGAGTCAGAGGAAACAAACCCAGACTGTGTGACTCTGGGCAGCCTTCTGCTCACAATTACAGTCAAGACGAATGGGCGACACTTCTGTTTTCTTCCCCTGACAGAGGTTCTCTCTGGAGACCACACACACACCACTACAATTACACCATGACAGGTCAGTAACGGGACAGAGAACTGTTTTTTTTAATGAACAATCAAATATAAACATCAGCAAATGTAATACCATTAAAAAATTGATGCAGATCTACCAGTAGGGTTGTCTGAAAAATGTCCTGAAGGCTTTATTTCCATAGAAAAGTCTTTTTCACCCCTTTCCTGACATTCTCAGACCAAATCTACACTAAAAATGTCTACACCTCCCCATTTGACTCCAACACCAAATACAGTGGCCATAAAAGGACGTTGATACCAAACCTGATGTAATAATGCCTTTTGATTGCACTGCCATTACATATAAACTGTAGCCATAGAAGTAACTGTAGTACACTAGCACAGACAAAATGTTGATTTAAATCTGGTTGAATACCAACAGCAGGCTGGTAGGACTGGTTTATTCTGCTTTTGTTGGGTGCTTCCTTCTGTGTTTTGGGCTGCTGCACCTGGGCTGGCTCTGGGTCTAGGGGATAGATAGGTGAAAACCAATAAGGGTCAAAATTGGCATGTCGGCAAAGTTGATTTAAGGCAAGTGAGATTCTGGCCCCCCAGTTCTCACTGTCTTATCACACAAGTACAAATCAACCGTAAGATACATTTTTTTTTCCAAATCAGCATCCATGAGAGAAGAATTGAACACAGTATTCAAGTGATTCACACAGTGATCTTGAACAAATTCAGCAGTCAGCTGAACCAGTTTCCAGTGAAAATAAAGTCCAATATCAACTGCCATTGCTCCATTCCACCTTTTTTCCTCTTCTACAGCTCAACTCTAGAGCCTTCTACCCAAGGAGAGAAATGCAGTGTGCACCTGACAGCTCCATCATGTCCAGGTAAGATTCACTGTCCTTCCTGGTGTTTGTACTTTCCTGGCACAAAGTAAACAAAGCCAGGCTCAGCTGAACTCGGTTGTTACTGGGAACAGGAAAACAACAGCAGCCGTTCCAGTGTTGGAGCTGTTATCATGCAGGACATCAGGGAATAAAGCAGTGCAGTAGTCTGCAGAGATGAGAGAGAAGAACATTGAAAAGATCTATGATGAGAGGAGTCCCATTGCAAAGTTCTTCCCTAGCACAGCAGATCTCCAGAGTTTCCATGAGGGTGGGGTTTATGTGCCAGCATCAGACATCCATGGGGTATAAGCTACATGACAAATTATTCAAGTACAAGCTGGTCACCTTGTATTACCCCTCTGTTCCATCCAGGACAACAGTGCAGCAACAGTGTGCCAGTGATGAGTAGAGGTTTCAAGACTGCAAATTGTCCTATAGCTGCTAGCATTAGCAGTGATGCATCATGTGGGGACCAGCTGTGGCAAGATGTCCACATGCTGATATTGACAGGAAGATGGATTTCAGCCAAGGCAACAGCTTTGGAAGAGAGTGTAGGGGTAAAATTAGTAGTTCTTGGTACAGATAGACAATCGCTGCTGGTAGCAAACATGCTGCTGAGCATACTGCCTTTCCATTTCTCAGGACTGACAGTGTCAGATATCTCGACTGAGGCTTAGTGTGCAATTTCAGATGAGTCAACAGGGCTGTGTTCATTGCAAGGCTGTAGCTGCGGTGCCTGTAGGCAGACCTGGACAGCTTTCACTTCCCTACTGAAAGCAATCGTAGTGCTGGAGCAAGATGCTCCAGGACAGACTGAAAATCTTGTGGGATGCATAGATACAGCACCCCAAGCCTGGTGGGCTGTAGCTTTGTTGTTACTGGCACCTGAATGGATGAGGAAGTTTTGTGGTGCGGTCACATATTTATCTGACTGCAGGGGAGGCTTACCCTAAATCCTTGCTCCAGATCACAAAACCATCTTTTCTTTCCAGATCGGTTTGATATCAGTTAGGGGAAATCGAGCTGCTTGGACAGTAAATTTTTTGAGGCACTCAGAAAATTTCAGTGTTTATAGTGTATCTGTTTATTAATCACCCAGCAGCAGCCTGTTTTAGCTGAGAGCTTTAGATCCTAAACAGCAGCATAACTGTGTCGCTGCCAAAGGGGAGGCCAGTCTCCCAGTCTCTGCAGTGTGTCTGAAGCCTGCTTCTGTCTGGTTTGCAGTCCATATGGCTCTGCTGCTTTTGCAGGCTCAGCTGGGCAGTGGCCTGCTTTCCATGAGAGAAATGGAGGGTGCTCCTCTGCAGTCTAATCTGGAAAATCTAGTCTAGAAATTCAGACGGATGGATTGTATAACCACTGCCCTAATATTGCTCCATTGGGTAATTACTGATAATGCATGTCTTCCTATAGCACAGTGACATCTACAGTCCAGGTTTAAAATGAAGATAATATTTTACTAGTGTCACATTTTATGTACTTTAGGGCTGTTCTGCTTAAAAAGAAGTGTTGGTGTTGCCTATGATATCTAAGTGCTGTATTGCTGCATGCTGCAGGATGTGGTGTGCTCAAGTTCTGGACCAGAAGGACACAAGCTAGTTCCAGTCTATCAAATGTTTGAATTGTTACGGTCCTCCTGGGCCTTGCCTGTGGTTACGCTTCCCATAATAAATACACTAAGCCTCTACACTTCTGACTCAAGCTGTCTCTTCTTTTCTGTGTGGGTGTCTTGATGTTCAGCTCTTGTTAGTGTCTTGGGCGTTTGATCATGACTCCCACCCTATGCTCTTGAGATGTTTTCTTCCTGCAGCACTTACAGGTTGTTGACTGAGGCAGCCCAGTTAAATGCCTTCCAACCCAAGCCATTCTATGCTTCTATGACTTGTTTTCCTGAGGTACTTCATTATTCCAGGGAAACTTTTTCCTTCCAGTTGCCCTGGGACAGGCAGGGCATTAGATGCCTCATTATGCATCTTCCTATATCAACTTTTCGTCCCCTCTTTCACCTGTATAAACTTAAATTCTTGTTTTGTTTATTTAGCATTAGACCATCAGCCTGAGCTTTTCCCTAAGTTGTTCAGATCCATCTGTCATGCTTTTTGCTATATAAATACTTAGTCAGACCAAAATGTTATCTATGTAAACTTTAGCAAATTGAGCTGTTTAAAATCTAAATACAGAGAAATCTTGCAGTTTTTGGCTAAACACCTGGATCTGAACCAACTCAGACAAGAGTCTGAGACACAGTGACTATGTAAAGGCCATTGGACATGGGACATCTTTCAAGATCTTAGGCCTGAATGCACTTCCAGCTCAGGTCTGACCTTGTATCAAACTGAGGACAGCAGGGAAATAGATAGAGGGCTCAGGAATTTCCACAGACTGCATTTGCTATTCATTTTAGATGCAGACAACGTCTCCCAAAGGAGATGCTGAATGAAAACAAGTATGTTCTGTTGTTTTCTTAACCCATCCATCAGACCCATGCTGATGTATCAGGCATGGAAAAAACATGGACACTGATCATCTGTTCCAGCACTTCTGTCTTTGATGAAAGCTGAAAATGTTCCCTTTTTGCATATTTCATCAGACCTTATTCCAGTAACTGACTAGGTGGAATTTAGGTGCTTGTGTCCAAAATGTGTGATGACACTGCTCAGCTACTGCTTGACTTCCTGGGGTGAGTAACTTCCAAGAGCACTTCATGTTTTGTCTCAAAGGCCTAGAACAATACCTTTGCACATTCCTGAATAATCCGCCTGAATGTTTAAAAGAATTTGACATCTAAGTCAAATCTAAGATCAATCAGGAGATGGAAAGCAAGTATTTCTTTGCCTCTTGTTTTGATTTGTTCAGTTCTGCAGAGGTTCTCAGGTAGTGGATGCCATCTTTTGATATGGAGTCACCTTTCCCACAGCATCTAATTAGCCTGGATGTTGATGGAGAGGGGGTGATACTGTTTGCATTCAACTTTTTGGCTACCTGATGTAGTTAACAGATATAGATCAGAGTACTTGGGGGCCCAAACTTATGTTTTTTTATTTCGTCAGTGAAGAAGTTGTCTTTGGATAGCATGTCCCCCTCCTCTTTTCCTCCATACTGTGATGTCCAAAAACAGGAATCCCTGCAGCTTTCCTTGTGGCTTTAAGGTGAGAGATGCTTTCTTAGTGGCATAGGCAGGGCTTTTCCAGATGGATTCTAGTGAGAGATTTGTTGCCCTCTACAAGACATCTTCAGACTCTTTGTAGCCTGTTTGGACCTCTACTCTTCTCTGGCTCTCATCTTAGATACAAATAAGACCTTATGATCTTCTTTTCTATGCTCTGTATGTTGTAATGATCTTCCAACATCTCTTTGTCTTGACTTGCAAAGTTTATTGTGGAACATTTGCTCTTGTGGACTGTGATTCTGAAATATTTTTTGCCTTGGGCCTATTTTTATGCCCTCTTGTATGGCAACTATGAGATTTTTGACAGGTCCAGATGGTAGTTTTTGAGAGCATGAGAACTACTGGTGAGAACTGGGCCCCCTCCGAAGGACAAAGTTGGTTCTCTGCCCTCGGCAAATTGATTCTTTCATCTTGGAGCATTTCTAAACTATTTCAATTTCTTTTTGTGTTTGAGCTTTACAAACATTGTCCTCTTGTGGGAGGCACAGCCTCTTCCACTGCCTTCTACCACCACATTTGCACATAGCACAGCAGGGGCACATCTCCAATACACAGTCACAACCATGGGCCCCAACCATGAAACACCTACGTGCACGTCAGAGACAAGAGGGCTTGCAGGACACATTGACTAATGCACACCAGGAGGTTTTTGCTGTGGAAGTGCAGAGTATTCAGTCCAAAGGGTGGACCTAGGCCAGTAGCTGTGCCAGGTTCACAGGGAGATGGGGACTGAAGCTGGCCTCAGTCTTGCTGCCCTCAGCCTCTCCTGGCACAGAGTGCCTCTTCACAGTCCCAAACCTGGGTCCCCTCCTCACTTCCCACACTTGGTCTCCAGAGTTTTTTTCTCTCTTCTGCACACAGATTTTATACGTGGCTGGGCCAACATGAATGGCTACTAATGATCTTGTACATCAACACATTTGCTGTGCAAGAAATCTCTGATTTCTTCAAGAAATCAGTCACAGAAAAAAAAGTAGAATATTTTAAGAAACTATTGGAGACTTCTGATGTTTGGGGAGTTTCATTGCCTCACAGAACATTAAAATGTTTCCCCCTTGAAAAGGGGATTGATGTGTGTTTGTTTTTGTTGTTTTTGTTTGCTGTTTTTTTCCATAGAATCATAGAATCATCTCAGTTGGAAGGAACATTCAGAGGCCGTCTAGTCCTATTCCCCTGCAGTGAACAGGGACACCCCTGCAAACTTGCTGAGGGTGCACTTGATGTGCTGAGGGTGCACTCAATTTTTTTTTTTGTTTGCAAAATTTTTTTTCTGCTATGCCTTCATCACTTGAACCATGTCCAGTTTGTCATATCATGAACCACTGTTGTGTAGCTATTCTTACAGTTCCTCAGAAAGGCAGTGAGAATACCTTCAGCATGACATAAGATATGTGGAAATACTCAGTGTAAAAATTGTAAGTAGTAAAAACTTTATCTTTGGACAAAGATCTTCAATAATGACTGTAGCAAACACAAAATATCATCGATAAGGAAAAAGAAAATTTAATCACAAGAAATATTTATAGATTTGTCACACAGAACTGTTTCTCCCAGATTGTTATAAAGTGCAGTGGATTTTAAATATTTCTACAATATTATCATGCTGAGACTTTCTTGCTAGCTGAGTAGTTAAGAATCTGGAGGGAGATGGTTGAGGAAAGTCATTGATAAAAATCAATACATGGTAAAAATTTCAAAGTCCCGGAAAGATATATCAAATATTACGTCTTCTGCAATGTTTGTCTAATCACAAAATATAAAATGATGAAAGCAATGATAACATAAAACAGAATGAATGAAAGCATTGTTTCATCTCCTATAAAGGAGGTAAAATATTAAAGACAAAAAGCTGTAATTTTGCTTAGGGAGGGTAAGAACATTGCTGGAAACAAGGAGAGCGGTAAATCCTGGAGGCTATGCTCATGCTCTCCACACTGATTTTAATGAATGTTTGCCAGATTCGGGGATAGGTGTAATTTGAACCATGGAAGATAAAGTTATAAAACCCTTGGAAAACACAGGCATTTAAAGAGTGTGTGCACCAGACATACCATGGAGTTATGAAGAAGTTGATAAAAGAACTTACATTTCCCTTTCTTTAGCCTAGCTGTGAAAAACCTCATTGAGGTTAATATGCGCTATTTGCCTTAGAAGAGGAGTTGGCTTGCTATGTGATTTTTTTTTTTTTTTCCCCACACTGTAGTTTAAGAATTTGGCACCAGGAAGTCTTAGACTATTTCTAGGCAGTGCTATAGGAAAAGTATTTCTGCAGATTCCCCAGGTGAACTGCCAGCAGCTTGTATCCTGGCCCTTAATAGTTTGCAGCAGTCACTATCATTTCTGCTACTTCCCCAGTGAAATTTTATAGTGAAAGACAGCAATTAAAACGTCATTCACATCTAGTTGTTCAGAAGAAGAGAATGGCAGAGACTGGCCCAGGTCAAGGAAGCAAAACCTAGAGTTTTAAATTATGACTTGGTCTCTTCAGACAGTAGACAATTGATTTTGTAAATTCAGATTTATGTGGGAGAGCATTACAGAGAAGGGGCTTGTTTCTTGGGCATTTAGACATGAAGATTGCCTTCTCTGACTACACATCTGGCAGGTCAGAGAGTGGGGTATAGCTGCTCCTACTCCAAAGATCTTGTAAGGCAAGAAGGTGATAACAGAGGTTAAGAAACATGACCTAAGGAAGAATGAAGTAAGAAAGGTTGCTCAAATTCTGCTTGCTAAAAATGTTAAAGGAAGATTTTCAAAGTCCTTAGCAGAGAAGTAAAAGACTGCATACACCTAAATCACTTCAGAGGTCTCTCCTGATGAAATAATTTTTGAAAAGTATGTGCATTTCCTTCCCCTTGAAGATGGATAATAACTTTGAATTAACTCATAATTTGAAACAGTTCAATTTTAAAACTGTTATAAACTATACTAAATACATCTTCCATCACTAAATTAAATATGGCATGATATTGTAATGTCGTTAAGCTTCATGTGTTTCCTTTTCTTTGCCCTTGTGGAACAGTTAATCAGACAGGTGGGGAGAAGGTACAGACCAAGGCAGGCTGACTGGAGAGGTCAGAAATTTCTGGATTTATGCAAATCAAATATGATGCCCTGATGATGTTCCACAAAAATTTCCATGACAAAGCAGTGACATTCATCATGGTTTTTGTAAGAATTTGCTATATCTACAGTTCTGAACCGGGCACAGAATCAGTAGCTTTGTTTACGTTTCACTTCACGATAGGCCTTTTTTGATACATAAAGGTTTTTGAATTATTTTTTTTTCCTGTAGTCCCATAACATCAAGAACGCCTCTTTAAAGACTGTCATGTGTGGAGCAAGCTTCCACCTTATTTAGTGCCTTGTGTGCTTGTTCTATGGAGCTCTTGTACTGGAATACTGACAAACTTGAATGTTTTTTTTTTTTGAGGAAGCTGTAATTAAATGACAGCCTGGGCTACTCTCTAATATTCAGATTTAACCATCAAATTTTGCTCCATATATAACAATTTACTCTTGGAAGAAGACCTGCTGACTTTGCATTCCAACAAGCTAATATGAACAAGAAGTTATCTACTTTGTTCTCTGTGAGTGTTATTTAGGACTTCAGAATGTTTATTACATCCAGATTTCTGTTCTCTCTAGCTCTTTAAAATGCCTTTTTGAGAGATACAGTTACTCTTCTGGAGTTAAGCAGTACCTGAACATCATTCAATGTTCTGGTAGAGGAAAAATTGATCTGAATTTTCTTTTCCTTTGTTCTCTAAACACACGCATTTCATAAACTGATTTTTAATTTGCTTTATTAGAGTGGTTTAAAAGAACTCTAAAATCTTAAAAAATATACATCCGAAATGAGCACACTGAAATTCAGAAACAAAATTTTCTGTAAATTCTGAACAAAGATTATTTAAAAATTTCTATGTTTTTCGTGAATATGTCTTATATGGAATAGAAATATTTGAACAACTGCCAAGTTTTAATTTGACAGCATTTCAAAAATGGGAGGAAATTTCTAGCTAGTTCTTAATTAAGGCTCAGTTTGCAGTTTGTTTTTGAATTAGTTGAAAGATTATCTCAGAATTACCAGCCTAATCTGCAGTGTTATGACAGTTTCCAGATTAAGGATGTGTACATGCATAAGTCATTTTAAATAAATCATTCTAATTATTTATTTCTCGTGGTTGCTTAAGATAGAGTGGGGTGTATTGTCACATCAGAGTTGAGACTCAGGTTTTGCATTATGGTGAATTTCTAATTATGAAGAATAAATGCACAAGAAGCAAGTAATCAAAATTTTTATGAGTCATGTCAACTGCAGGGAAGGAGAAATTATCAAGAGATTAATTCAGGAGATCTATGCAAATACGACTAATTACTAATTAATGTTACTTTAAAAACAATTTATTAATAAAGGTGATATATGAAGAATGTAAAGCAGAACACGGTCTAGTTGAGAGAAAGTGAGGAGTACAGTAGAATTTACATAGCACAAACTGAAGACAGTTTCTCCTGTGATTTTCTGCCAAAATCTGTGATTTCTTTCTCTCTTTCCCATCATGACTGTGCTCTGGAATGTTTTTCCCTCCTTGTTGGATGTGGCTTGTCACAGCAGTGTTGCTTTCCAGTTTCCATCTTCCAAGTAACAAGACAATCCAAACCCTTTCCCTTTGGAGGTGTCTTTAGACTTTGTCCTTTTCAGAACTAGAGACTATCTAAAATACATGTAATTTTGTTTTTTTTTTTTAAGGGGTTTAATATTTTCTAGTTTTAGTTTTGATAATCCAATACTTTTAATTTCCTCACTGATTAAAACCATAAATACTAAGTACTAGGTTTCTTTTAGCCTGATAGTAGGCAAGATTTTGGCAGGTCAAAGGAAGAAGCTGTTGCACCATATTTAGTCATTTGTCTTACCTTCTTTTGGTCCTACACACCCAGTAAAACATTAAGGATCTACATGTTTTGTGTAAAAGACTACTTTTTTTTTTTTNAAGATCTCTATTTTTTTTTTTAAAAATTTTTTTTTTTTTTTTTTTTTTTTTTTTTTTTTTTTTTTCCCCGGAGAATTTCTTTATTTGTTCTAACATTTGACATGTTAGTTGAAGCATTGTCTTCCTTTTGGCTAACACAGATGTGCACCAAGCAAATTTAGCCAGACCATTTTGGCAAAGAATTACTTACCTCGAATCATGCCACTGCAAATGTTGCTGCGAAATAGCTGTGGAGAAATTTGAATATCACAGTGTTGTGATATCAAACTCCAACACTTTCTTTGTGAAATGAGGCATCAGAATTACTCACCAGTCAGGATTATTACCCAACACTGCCACTGCTTTATCTACTGGGATAGGAAGAAGCTGCAAACCTGACACTAACAAAAGCTTGTATCCTTGTTTGTTGCAGAAAACCTTGTTGAATACTGTCAAGCAGCTTTTCTGAAATGGCAGCTGGGTGTTCCTGAGGTGTTGGTATTGTCTGCCTCATATCTCACTGCTCTTTCCCTGTTTTTATTGCAGTGCCTAACTCTAACAGTGCTTCCTTGCCTTTTTGCAGACTTCTGTACTCAGTTGGCAGATGTCAGTGTAATCCACAATTACTCTAGTCACTTTCCCTATAAATCTAAACATATTATCATAGAATCATAGAATCATAGAATCATAGAAACATAGAGTGGCTTGGGTTGGAAGGGCCCTCAGAGATCATCTAGTTCCAACCCCCCTGCTGTGGACAGGGCTGCCAGCCACTAGCTCACTAGATCAAACTGCCCAGGAACCCATCCAGCCTGGCCTTGAACACATTATGTCCTTGAGTTTTACTTTAGGTCTGAGGGTTGGGTTTCTTTATTGTCATATAGGAAAGAAAACTTGTGGGAAGAGCAAAAGTGCAAAATTCTGAGATCAAACATCTATTACTTCTCACAATCCATTTGATACCACCTCTGAAATCTGCCTTGACTTTGATTTTCTCGTGTTCGGTACAGAGAAAGAAGTTAGTACAGAACTAAAATTGTAGGGTACATTTGGAAATGTAGATGAAAACTGAACACTTTCAAAATTTTCTTGTCTGAACAACATTATAAACATCTTGAGAAACTGACTAGGTATAGCAGCAATGAAGTTGCTTTATAACTGAAATTGGAAAACTAGTTAAAAAAACTTTACTAAAAGGAGTGAGACTTTATTCAATTTTGGCCAAATATTGACAACTCTTCTGCCAGCAAAAATGACAGTAATGGATTTTCTAACAATTGGGTGGAAAAATAAAAGTGGTTTGTCTGAAAGACAAAAATAGAGAAATAAATGTTTGCCTCTGGAAGAATTTCTCTGCTAAGGTCAGGTATTTAATGAATACATTCAAGATATCCTGCAAAAAATACTAAGTAAGAATTAAGTGGCAGAAAAGTATTGTGTTCTTTGGAGCTCAGTGAAAATTCTAATGTTAAAACAAATGTGTGTTTGGGTAGAAATCCTGGATTTAAAACACAGGAGTGTTGTTTGGGGCAACTATAAGGCCAGCCTCAACTACAAGTATAAATATTGCTTAGATGTCTAAAATGAAATTGTTATTGAAACATATGTAAAAGTACATTGTCTATCAACTTCCCCAGCTCTTGCAATACAGTCATAGACTTAAAATAAACTTACCAAAGATACATAGACAATTTTTTCTGGTCTTTGAAATTTCTAGGAGTAAGTTGTAGGTAATGAATATGAGGTTTTGGTATGATTAAGAGACTGAAATGATGTTATTTTGTGTGTGTGTTTTTTGTTGTTGTTGTTGTTGTTGTTTTACTTTAGACCATACAACTTTCAATAACGTGTTTTTCCTAATTCTGTGCTTTTTAGACAAACCGTTTGACATCTTCAACATCCATACTGAAAATTTATATCAAGATCTTACTTTGTATCTGTGGACTTAATTTTGAGCTGGAACTCTGAAGCAACATTTAAAGGGTATGTATGACACAACCACAAAACATCTGCAAAAACAGAAATGAATTGTGAGGCTTGTTGATACATGATGAGATCCAGCCTGCTAACTCAGTTTCATGAAATAATTTTCCATGCAGAGCCAGTGTCTGAAATCTAAGCTGACACAGAGATTTCTTCTTGAAGACTCACTGAAACAGTTATGACTACTTAAGGCCATTTGGGGTGAATGAAGGTATCAGAGTTTAAGCTGTGAGTTAGGAAAATGGGGGTGTTGAAAAATGAAATAAATGTGTTTGAGAGAACTGTATTTGGCTCAGAAAGTGTAGTTCAAAGTAAGAAGAGTTTTTTTCCTGTTATTTCAGGATACGGTTTTCAAGAGCAAGTTTGCTGGAGAAAAGAAATTTAGATTCCTCTTCTTCATTATTTTTACAGTAGGACTTACATGTCAGTAGATTTAAGTAATTTAGCTATGAAACTTAGCTTTTTTTTTTTCTTTCAAATTTGAAGATAAATATCTTTCCATCAATTATTTTCAACTCCCCTACGTCCCCTCCCTTTCCAAACAGTTATTTTTGCACGGGCATACCAAAGAGACAGATAGAGAAAAAAAAAGCCTGAATATTGTAAGAATGCATGACTCACATGAACTGAGAATTAGTATTTAAATTTTACTCCTGCTCTCATGGTTGGTGAGAGTGAGAAAAGTAAATAACTGTCATTAGAGTCACTCTAATGCAGACGTTTCTCAAATCTGAGTAATGTCTAGCTCTGCTTATCTACTCTCTCCTTGTTGAGCCCAATTAGAGCTTAAGATGACTCAGAAACTACAGTGGATCTAGAGGATTATGAGATTAAATTCAAGGAGGCAGAACTTGGTTCTTGCAGTCAGGCAAGAAATGTTTTTCAGTACTGGATGTAGTAAAGATGTGAAGTATGATACCATGTAGCTAGATCCTGTTCTCTGAATGGTTTGACATGCTGAAGACTGAATTTTTGCTGCAAGCATCATCACACAACATTTTGGGGAGGAAATGGATGCAGAAGCTCATTGAGAGCCATTGCTCTGCTATGTTCATAGAATCACAGAATCACAGAATGGATAGGTTTGAAAGGTACCTTAAAGTTTATTTAATTCCAACCCCTTGCTGTGGGCTGGTTGCCACCCACTGGATCAGGCTGCGCAGGGCCATCCAGCCTGGCCTTGAACACCCCCAGGGATAGGGCATCCACAACTTGTTCCTCAGGCAGTCCTGAATCCATAAAACACTGTCTTTGCTCTGCTTGCTTTCCAGTTTGGAGAAGGAAGACTGAGGACAATACAACAGCTGAGGCCATGCAGACTTTGCACTGATCACCACAGTACTAGGGCACTTGGAGACACAGGGAAGAGCAGAACCACATGCTAAAGAAGTTTGTTCATCAGACGATCACTGGATCATTGGTCTAAGTTAGGAAAACAATGATCTCTGTCATCTTAATTCTCTCACAGCTTTAACTTTTTAACTTCTCATTATCAGTTGTCAACCAGTCTTTTCATGTTGGACAACAAGCTCCTTGAATGTTAGCCCTTACATCTGATTTGTTCAATATATATACATATATATTTTAACAGAAGCTCCGTGCTGAGTTTCAAGTTCAAAATCTTTCACCTTTTCACCCTTTTTCTCTGCACAACTTTGATTTCCCCATGTAAAGCTACAGAGTGTGTGAAAAAAACAGAGGCAGTGATTTTCTGGAGCATCCTTCATATCACTCATGCACCATGAATGTTCCTTAGTTTCACCCAGAGGGCCTCAAAACATACCATACAGAAAAATTCTCTTTAAGTCTTGCTTATTTTAGTAGCTGTCTTATCGAGTGAGTTTTCAGTTCCTTCCTTTTTCTCAGCAGCCTGGAATCCTGTGGTCTGGAAACTGTCAGTCATAGTGGAACTAATGCTGAAACTGTACATTATTTTTGTGTGTTTTTTGCTGTGCTCTTGGTCTTGGTTCCAGTCTCTGTGACCATTAAAATTTCTTTGTCCCTTTGCAACAGTGATGGAAGGAACAGGATGTGAAAGTTGGGTCTTGGACCTTTGATGGTTTTTATGACCATAACTGTGGAACCTTGTACAGATTTTCAGATAAAGCAGTCATGGCTGATTAAAAGAAGACATGTTCCGGATCAACACTTAATACCCACTTTGCAAAAATTATAAAATCTAAATGCCGTGGCCAGATTCCCTATAATCCAGGTAGGATATTGCCACCTACCTGTCACCTTACCTAGCACACGTACCTTGCCATGTATTCTGCCAGGCTCAGGAGTAAATCCACTATGTGACAACATCTACTGTTTTTTCAAAGAGTCTAATAAGATTCTTTTTTACGTCTCTTTTCTCTCTCTCTTTTTTTTTTTTTTTTAATAAAGGTTACTTCCAAAACCATCTCTTTTGTCTTGACAATACTGATGAGATGAACTGAAGAAGTAGGATTTTGAAGAAACATTGAAAAATCTGGTAAGCAAGACAAGCATTGAAATGGGTTCTTCATGCACCAGGAGAAAGGGAGTAAAAAGAATTCAAGATACAGCATCCTTCAATTCTAGAAAAAGATAAAATGTTTAAGTTGCCATTTAGAAATATAAAGGGAAGAAATTAAACATCATTCTTGTTCTTTGTTTAACCAGCTTAACCGGCTTTTTTGTGTGTTCTATATACCTTCTAGAAGTCCAGCATACTAGGAGTTAAAGTGACCAAACTGATTTTCTGATATGCTACACAGGGATACCCATGGTGACTCACTTGCTGAAAGTGAAAAATGTTGCATTTTCTGTCTGGTTTGAGGTTGATCAGCATTTCCAACATGAAATCCAGCTTGTCTGCTGTAACCTGCAAAACATTTGAAGAGATGATAAAAGACTAAGAGAAGCGCCTTGCCCTTTATGGTAGCTGTATTCCAACTCTTTTCCCTCAAAATATTTTTCTTGTCTTAAACACTTTGAAAACCAACAAGGGAAGAACAGGAAGAAGAAGAGATGTCATTCTGACTTAGGAGAAACTCAGTGAGTATGGAAAAATGATCTGTACAGGTAAGAACAGTGGTGACACCTCGGACAAGATTGATGTTAAAATCTCATGGAGGAATCACAAATCTTTCAAGATAATGATTGTACTTCTTTGGAAATTATGGGTCAAACCACTGAAACAGGGTGGGAAGTAGCAAATGAATGAATTCTGATTCATGCTTGCTTAATTCATGGATTTTCCTGACCAGATTTTGATCCACTAAATATCATAACTTCTGGCAGAAATATCAACACCCTTTTCCTATAGCAATTCTGATCTCACCTTAGATGATGTACAGCAGCTTGTGCATCTTGTTTTTCCATGACTGGAATGTAAACTTTTATGAAAATATTTTCCTTGGAATAGCTGCACAGAATGCTTTACAGAAGAGTCGGCAGGAAGTGCAGAAGTTAATAGACTAATAGACAAAGTAGTTTAAAGTATTAACTGCACATTTTTTCTCACATTTCCCGAGTGAATCTTTCTGAATGTCTTTGGAGATGTATTGAATATCTCACACTAAGCCTATGAGTGATTGGCTTTAAAAATAGGGACTGAAAGAATTTATATCTTCAAACTAATCTCAACTCATTTTAAAACCACTATCAGTTCCTTCATCCAGATGAAGCTTTGTATCGTGCTCAAATGACTACCAAGTTTTGTCACTCCAAATTGTGGCCTACCATTCTTAATCAAAAGCAAACAAACAAACAAAAAACCCCTCATTTTGAATTCTATTGTAACCCTTAACAAAGGGACCCTTTATATAATTTTATTCCATATGGGAAATAATTGCACCATTTCAAATTCATAATTCACTCACCATTTCTATTATAACAGGAAAGTACATCATATATTGACATGATTCTCTATCACGTCCTGACAAGTCTCTTGTTCTTAATTCTGTCTCATTGAGCTTTGGTATCTGTTTTTTTTTAATAACAAAACAATATAATCAAATATTATTGTAATTAATCGCTTGCAGTTGAACACAGGGATAGCTGGAAACTGTGTTGTGTTTTTCAGCGAAAAGGATTTCTCATAGTGTTTCTGGTGGACACAAAAAAAAAGCCAGAATTTTTGACTCTGGACTGTTCTGTGATGCAGGTTAGACCTTTTCTGAAGACTCAATGGCAGGCATTTTGGGAGCCTGGAGATATCCTACTGCAGAACCAGGAGTGAGAAATTCCTTGGAGGCTGGATTTGCCAGATCCTCATGCCTCAGAGCAGGGAGACCAAAAGCTCTGTCACACCTTGCTTTCTGATTCATTGGTGGCAAGGGAGTGATAGCTCCAGCAGAGAGGATTCAGCAGAGCTAAGCTTAGCCCAGAAAGGCCTAATTAAGGATAGTGCCTGGAACAGGCAAATTAATGTTAGAATTATAGTGTTGTAAGATCACAGGATAACTCAAGTTGGCATGGACCTCAGGAGGTCACTAAAACCAACTTCCTTCTCAAAGCAAAGTCTCCTCTGAGACCAGCTTGCTCATGGCTTTAACCAGACATATCTTGAAAATCAACAAGGATAGAAAGCACAGCCACCCTGGGCAACGTGCTCCAATGATGTCCCCTTGGGGAAAGAGTTTCTCCGCGAACCCTGTAAAAATCTTCAATGGCAGACACATTTATATTCTGGATGACTATTGGGATCAATCTGCCATAGAAAGTGGTGCATTCCTCATCTGTTATTACCTACAGGACTGGTGTGTTTTCTATGAAAAATGTCATTCGGTAAATTGTTATTTTCTGTATATCCAGCAGTCCTTGTGGCCTTAATTGAACAACTACGTGAAGATACATGCTATCACCTAGCTGGAGGAGTTGAACGAGGTGTTTTAAACAATAAAATAATTTTGATTTCCTCAAAATGTCTTTAAGTTAAATTTCTAAAATTACAGCAATGTAGTTTACATGAACTGAAAACTCAGTTTGAGGAACTAGTGCTTTTTCTAATCTACGTCTTGTGAACTTCAATACTTCTGAGACGTTCCCATGCCATTTAATAAACAGCTGACTTAAAAAAGAACAAGAATATTCTGAGAAGAATATGAATAATGCAGTTTATACTTTTGGAAAGCCATTGGAAGTAAACACTACTTTAAAAGAACAACAAAAAATAAAAAAGCAGTTTACTGCATTTAATGTGATAGTGAGACACAAAGTTTCCTGCCTGCAGAAGGAAATACAGTTATGTTTCAAAAGTGTTAGTGGCTGAGTGCTACCTTTCACTAATACACTGGTTGTTAGGCTAATGTTGCATGCCAGACTGCAAAATAGTAGCCCCACGGCAGGGAGTCACACAGGGGCACAGAGGTGTTTTTGGGGTTTTCTTTCCTGCTGTCATTGTCACATGCATAGACCGCATGACCAGGGAATGGTCCTATTGCTGGGACACATCTTTGTCACAATGACATGTTTTAGGCAGTTTTGTGCCCTTTGCTGTCCTCAGATGAAAAGAAAAGGCAGCAAGATCAAGCAAACACCATATGGATGTTTACTATGTCATTCCACACTGAACACCTCAACCAGGAATATAACGGTTGCAAGTACATATGATTTCAAAGTATTCAGAAGTGGGCAGAGAAAATGTGCAAAATTAAAATGACCCAAATTAGAAATGGTTAATCTCTGCTTACCTACTTTTAAATGTGACTGCACATTTTACTCATCAGCTCCAGGCCAGTGTCGATCATTTATCTAAAGCCACTCAGCTGCAGAGAAAACAGAAAAAGAGGAGTAGGTGTGTCTGGTACAGTTCTACCAGCACTTTTCAACAAAATTTCCATGCTGGAAGAATTATTTGGAAGAGTTACTCCTCAATATTAAATCCTTCCAAGATGAAAGCACAGAAATTGGAACATTTTATTTACCTGGAGCAAAAGCTTGTAAAGGTGATGGTACATGTGCTCTGTTAAGGCGTGTCTCTTTCACCACTACCAAATGTTTTCAAATGGTGGTTACTGTTGCACTGGGATTGCAGTTTGGTGCATGTGTGGTGTGTGTGCATTTTCAGGAACAGCTTACTTGATCTTAATTTTTATACAGAAGAAGGCAGGGCTGTAGGAGAGGTACATGGCATGTTGGTACTTTCTCCTAGCCTAATCTACAGTTTTTCATGCTATTCTTTCTCTTCCTTAGCTGAGATTATCAGCTTGCTGGGGTGAGATTGACACTTGACTTTGTGTGGCCAGTGTGTAGTGTAATAGGGGCTTCTATACCTGATTTGGATTGTGATGGACTAATTACCATGGAGAGAAATCTAGCATTGTGTGATAAAAACAGTGGTGTTACTGCTNTACTAGTGCTGGTAGCATCCTGCTCCCTTTTTTGGATGCTGGAGAGTTATACTCCAGACTGTGCCTGAAGTTCAGATACTGCTTAATTATACAATACAAGGAAATTTAAATGGAGTGAAAATTTAGAAAAAAGGAATCTTGTGTAATGCCTGCACAATTACAAAATGGCTTTGTCTGGAGGGAAAA
>VXAV01002345.1:58853-97338 GCA_013399715.1 Alectura lathami | reverse complement strand
AAGTGAAAAAAAAAAAAAAAAAAAAAGAAAGATGGCTTAAATCTGAATCCTATCCAAGGATTGTCTTTGTATAAAGAACTGAATGAGTGCTAGGGTGGAGATAAAAATACAGATGAAGAGAAAACGAATAATTGTTTGCAGCAGAATAAAGGGAGAGAGATTCATTCAACATGTGTTTGTGAGGGCAGCTAGCACTTGACAGCTGCATTGGTGATGTGTCTGCCACTGGGAGGCTACACAGAAGCTCTGCAACCCTTCTTCTGGCCACATCTCTTGGTCTTTGATCGCTGAGGTCCTCACGATACTTTCCTTCTGTGCAGGAGATGTGCAATTCCTGGCTGTTAGTGTGTCAACAGTGACCACCAAACATAAACGTGACTGATAGCAAAAGTGGAAAAAAAATAGAATTTTTATGAAGAACTGAGCTATAAATAAGCAATAAGCCTCAGCATGAAACAGCAAAATGATTGTCTTAACTAATTTCTTGGTCGTAGTTAAGGACTTTCAGAGTTGATCTTTTTTTGTTATAATTCTGGATTTTCATTCTTCCTTTAAAGAGAATCGCCACGATTACTAACTTCTTTGAGAAAAAACAAACAAACAAACAAACTTTTTCTTTCTTAGAACTGTAAAACACCTTCAAAAATATCACAAATTTTCATAATCTTTGAAAATATTTTTCAACAGAATTTTCAGTAGTATATTTTGACTTTGCTGAAAAACAAAGCAGATACATCCCACTGAGGATGCCACTGTACTTAAGAAGATCTCATTGTACTTAGAAAGATGCTAATATTGAGAATATGTCTAAGCACAGCAAAAAAATCCTTATTTTTAGTGAACAGTGGAAATACTGATTTTGAATAACAGCTATCTCGGGGAAAAAAAAGTCACTCGACTTTTGCTTTTTACAGAACTTTTTTGATGAATGTATTTTCCGCACAGATGAGGCTACAGCTGTGTTAATGTGAACAGTCAGAATCAGTAGTGGTTTTGGCTTCCCCATGCTCCAAGGCAGCCTGGTAGCTTTGGAACTGAAACTGCAAGGAGTTGCAAGACTGAATTTAAGCCTGTGACCTTGCACATGAAGGTGATTGAGCAAGGCCTTGTGTAAGTACAAAGAGTCAGCCATGTGCTTGCACACGGACAATGTCACACCAGAGGAGTGGAGACACATCACAAGTATATGAGGGTTGTGTGATGTGTTAAAAAGAAAGTAACTGCATTTTAAAACCTACTGACAATCAGATAAACATTTCTTTCCATGGACAGTCCCATGGAAATTACAAATTTCCATAATTTATTTCGAAGCTCATATTTAGCAGTGTTTTTCAGTATTTTGGAAAAACAAGAGAATTTGCCACTTCACGATGATCTGTTAGAAGGCTTGGAAAACTTGAAAGAGCACTTTTACTGTGACTTTGGTAGTCATATCAGATGGTGATTGGATTTTGAAGATTAAACAGAGACTAGTGAAGCTGTGTTTTAAACAAGGCTGTAATATTTTAGTGCTCCCTTGTATGACTTAAGGAACTAAGACCTACAGATGTTTAGTGGGATAATGACATGTATATTATGGTCCTGATGCAAATATTCTAAGTAATAAACTGACTAAAATTTTGTGCTTTTTTTTTTTTTTTAAATTCCAACAGCTAATAATAAACAGTTTTGGTTGAATCTCTGATGCTAGGGGACTCCTTCCACACTATTTTGAGATATAACAGCACAAATGAAAACAAAAATAGAGTATGAAAAAGAGTGAGACATTTTTGTTAGAACTCCTTTTAACCCACAAAGTGTTAGGTGAGAACTTGATATTTTCTTCCTTCAAGAAAAGATGATGGGAAGGACAAGAAAAGTCCCCATATGATCTTTATGTGAAGATTTACTGTCATTGGCCAGGACTGTCTGAGAAGTACTTTGCTGTTATCCTGTCAAACCCAAATTTATCCCATGGCTGCCCTTTCTAGCCTCAATGTTATATATGCATGGTATTATGTGTAAACCATGTAGTCCAATACTCCTTAAAGTCATGAAAAAAACTTTTCTGGAAAAGGAAAATAAAAGATACTACAGCATCGTGCCTCCAGCCTTGCAATGGACGTTGATGTAACAGCACATATGCCAAAGTTCTGCAAACATCATAGTTTTTTGAAGGTGTTCTGTCACATAGCATTGGGCAAAGATTTGCCATTTTCATATAAAGATAAAAACTAAAGATAACCTTTTCTCTCAAATTCTGTAAGAACATTAAATTGCTAATTCTGGGACAGCCAGTTGCCCTATGAAAGCTTAGCTTCACCACAGACTAGCTAATTATTATTTGCTTTGGAAGTTTCCAGATTTTACTGTAAGTGCTGTGGATTCGAGTTCATTCTTCCAAGAAAACATTCATGAAAAAATTAGGATCTAACTATCTTATCTACTTTTCAGCCAATTTAGGGTCTTTTCAACAATTTAAACGGATCTGATTCAGTAAGAAATATGCAGTGTTCACCAAAACCTTTCCAAAATGAATAAGACTTTCTGGAAGTTCAGGAGGAGGTCATTATGGTTCACCACAGTGAATACCATTTCTCTGTGGATCTAAATCTTCTCTATGGGAGATTTAGAGGTTCAGATTCAAGAAGTAACCACTTGCGCTGGGCCTGTTCACAGCTCACTCTGCTGCTATTCAGTAAGTTTGTGAATTAAGAGGCCCAGAGCTCTGGTGTGGAAGGTACAATGCTGATAAATAACACCAAGACTGTCGTGTTTCAAGGAACTTTTTCCACAGAGGTGAGAAACCACCTCCAGCCTCATAAAGCCAATCTCCTTATCCTCCATCCATGGTCTGGGCAAGCCCAATTTAAGGACCCAAAAGGGACAGCCATTTAGTCTTTTTGACTTAGCCTCTGTAGAAGTCTACTTCCCTGTGTTGGGTCCGGAAGGAGTTTCCTTTGAAGCTAAAATTAACCTCAGAGAACCATGTATGTATGGAATCTGGTGGAGAAAATGGGCAGTTGACAGGAAGATGGGAGATGGGAAGAGCTCCAGATGGAAGATGTGACTCAGGCACCCTGCAGTGTGGGAAACTCCCACAGACTTCCATGTCTGTACCACTTAATCATCACAGCACAGAATGCCCTCTCATTTTTCAAAAAAAGGCAGTACCCTTTTCGCTGCAAGGAGGGTGTCTATACAGGAGGAATGGAAACTGCCATACTGAAGCTTTCGATATATAAAATGTTGAGCTCATCTGAAGTTTGAAGTAAAAGACTGAGTTTGTGACTTGTGGATGACAAAAATGTTTTGAAAATACAATGAATAACTTGATATTTTTGTATTGGGTTGCAAGTCTCCCTACATTCCAGGAGTGTTCTAGAAGTTACTGGAAGGAAGGACATTCTAAATGGGATTTGTATTCATATTATTCAGCATTCAGATCTATGATAAAAATGGCTGTGAGTTAATCATCCTTTTATAGTCATTAAAACATGAATAAATACTTCCAAGATGCAGTTCACCTATTCACAGTTCACTAACATTAATGTAGAAGTTGAATATAGGAGAGCTGAACCACCCTCCAGAAATGCCTAGTTCTCTCCACTGAGTATAAAATGAATATAGACATTTAAATTCAAGACCTCAGGTTAAGTGATATAATTTCCACTAAAAGGTTTTCAGGTTCTCTTTTAGCCTTAGTATGCCTTGCCACAGAAGATGCAGACAATACTCACTCCATTACTGTTATTTCTGCCACTTCAACATATACTAAGCATTTAATAGTATTGTCAGTTGGAAGGGATATACAAAGAACATCAAGTCCAACAGCCTGACCTCTTCATGGCTGACCAAAATTAAAGCATATTAATGAGGGCAATAGCCAAAGTCCTCTTGAACCAAAGCAGGCATGAGGCATCCACTGCCTCACTACAAAGCCTGTTAAGGTGTTTGACCACTCTCACAGTAAAGAAATTCTTCCTAATGTCTAGTATGAACCTCCCCTGGTGCAGCTTTGTGCTATTCCCATGTGTTCTATGATTGGTTCCAAAGGAGAAGAGGCCAGCACCTCCCTCTGTGCTTCCTCTCCTCAGGAAGCTGTGGAGAGCAACTAGATCACCTCTCAGTCTTCTTTTCTCAGACTAGTCAACACAAGTGTCCTCACCCTGCCCTCACAGGACATGCCTTCCAGCCCTGCTCCCAGCTTTGTTGACCTCCTCTGGATGTTTTCAGGGACCTTAATTTCCTTTTGATGTTGTAGAGACCAGAGTTGCACATAATATTCTAGGTGAGACTGCACCAATGCTAAATATAGCAGAAGAATCACCTTTTTTTTTTTTTTTTTTTGACCAGCTGGCTGTGCTGTGTTTAATGCACCCCAAGAAGCAGTTTGCCCTGTTGGCTGCCAGGCACACTGCTGGCTCATGTTGAGCCTTCTGTTACCAGTACCCCCAGCTCCCTTTCCGCTGAGCTGCTCTCTAGCCACTCGTCTCCCTATCTGTACCTGTGCCCAGCATTACTCTATCTCAGGTGCAGAACCTAGAATTTACCCTTGCTGAATTTCATGCTGTTGGAGATTGTCCAGTGCTCCAGTGTGTCTAGATTCCAAAGCCCCTCAGCCCTCTCGAGAGTCATAGCACCTCTCAGTTTAGTATTGCCTGTGAACTTGCTAAGGATGCATTTAACTTCTGCATCCAGATCATTGATAAAAATGTTGAACAGGCCCTAGAATGGAGAAAATAGGCATGATCTGAGTGCAGCTTCATGCAGCAGGCTCTAATATTATCGGGTAAAAAAGCAGATGAATAATGTTCCTGAAGTAAGGAAATTTAAAGTATATTTTCCTTTGAATAAAGAGTGGATAGTATGCCAAAGAATAAACCAACAGAGAAACAAAAATTAGTAGAGGTGGAATACTGTTGCTAGTGACATTAATTCACTGGAAGTGTTTGTATCCATGGGCCAAGTGACGGGGTGATCAAAGTCCTCTGACTGTTCTGAAAAATGAAGCAGAAAAGTGACCAGGTGCATCACTTTGCACAGGGCCTATATCCTGGTTTTCAGTGTGCAGCTGCCCATCCTTCCTTCCTTGGCAGTATCTGAACTTGTGAACCCAGCTGTGGGTACCACCAGGACATGAAGTTGGAGTGTTTCACACTCTGAGTGTGAGACTTCACAAACTTGTGAATTTGTAAAAGAAAGTGAAAACGGCAACAGAATGGTGTTGATATGAACATTATGGTTCCCATTTACTTTGATGCAGCAGTCACAGAGTTATAGTGGCACTTGGAAGTCCTGCCAAGATCCGAACCCAGAGGTCTACAGCAGACTAACCTACTGCCCCAATGACATCATGGTCAGAACACAAAAGCAGGGTGGGGGAAAGAAAGGCATATGACCAGTCAGCTGGCAGGGAACTGACATGAAGATAAATCAGAGAATATCCCCAGACCTTGGTGAACTGAGTTGCCAGGAGCTACTACCATCCTAACAGGATTATTTCAGCTGATATTTCTTTCTCCTTACTCACAGATGGGCATCAGGGCCATAATTTTAAGGGTTATGAAAGAAAACTAAGCAAAACTGAGCCTGGTTTTCTTTTTCATATTTATTTTTAAATGAAAATAATTTTTCTCCTGTTTATCCACTCAGCTGGTTCCAATCATAGTTTATCATAGTTGCACTCATGAATTTTTTACTATTACCTGCACCAAGCTCACTTACAGTAATGATTTTACTGCATCGTAGGTTACAGTTACATGGAACGAATTTAATCAGATTAAATGAGTAAAAGAAGAAACTGTAGTGCCAAACCACCTTTCATGAACTTTTGTGTATTTGTGCAACTAATCTCTCCACTGGATTTTTATGAGGAATGTTTGCATATTTATCCAACTTTGTTGATTTTTGCTGTAGCCCTGGGTCTGTTTTCTCTGTACATTTCTAGAACTCTTTTGAACCCTATATACAGTTCTGTGCTTGGAAAGCATGAAGACAAGAAAACCCTGTGGAAAATAACAATGTTCAGAGCACAGAGTGCGACAAACTGTGTTACATTAGTACTAGAGCCACTGCTATCTCACAAAAATGCTTCAGTGAATAGCTGCATTTTTCATTCTTCATTCACTGAACAGAGAAAGAACAACTGAAAATGCTACTAACAGAGCTGGATTCCTTCCAGCCAGTGAGGCCATTGTTTGCAAAGCCTCACCGGGCACAGTGCAGGGTGTTACTCCACCAAAGCAAGGCACTTGTAGGATGTACACAAGGACGTGGAATTTTCCACTGACCAAGACAGGATCAAAATCCTGCAGAGGCATACTTTAGTAGGGGACCATAAAAATAACATCATGATGTGTTGAGTAACATTGAACTAAAGGTTAATGTAATTTCTAGGAAAAACCCTCTGCTAATTGCAGGCTGTCCTGTCTTTTAAAGCTGTTACAATCAAATTGCTTTCAGAAATGCAACTGAAGCTAAGATAATGTGATCTGGTAGTTGTGTGTATGCGACTACTTGAGTCAGCTTGTATGCCCTCTGAATAATACGTAAAATAAAGATTTTATTGCCTCAAAGGTGAGGGACAGGAGCCTGTCAGGGCCTACAGTGCTTCTGCTACAGAAAAGGAAGGGACAGGAGCAAAACAGGCTGGGAATGGGCACAAAAATGGAGAGAGGAAAGGCTGCAGCAGCCACTATATCTGATGACTGGAGGAGAATGTGGACCATGGCATGGTGTCCCTAAACTCTGCTCACGGCCACAAGTACCCCCATCCCTCCTAGCTTTCCAGAGCTCAGGCATAGGTAAAATAGGCAGAGGAAGCTGCCTTTGACAGCCTGCAGCCCCCAGTACCTGCCTAGTTCAACTCTTTAAATATTTATTAAACACAATAGAGAGTCTAGTTCATAAAAATACATTTGTTCTGCAGTATAACACCTAGTCTTATGAATTAATGAATTAATACTTGAATACACAGGCTACGCAGGAAAAAATGCATTGCAAGCAAATGCTGTCGCTTATTTCTGAGTAGTTCTCTTGCAGCACAAAAACCGCAATACATTAAAAAAAATGCAAACCCAAAAACTTATGTACATGCCTATTGTTCTGCCTTGATCCTCCAGGTGTGAATAAAAAGGAAACAGAAATAACTCTTCCAAGATTAATAATATCAACAACAATAGAATATTTTTGACTCTTGCCATTCTGAAGAGAGCCATAGGGCACTTTCTGAATGCTGAGGGCAGATAACTTCTGTAGAAGACAAACATGAGCCCCACTGAAACCCTCTTCTGCAAATGGAGGACTTAATTAAGTTCAGTGACAGATGAAATAATGAAAATTAGCCCCCAGAGACAACACTATAAAAAAGTCAGGAGAGTTGTTGGGATATGATGGCATTGGGGTTACTCTGGGAGTTTATAACCAAAATAAGAGTGGAGGATTAACTGCTGTTGTCTGTGAATCAGCATCAGGCAAATGGTCCGAATGGGTTTGTTCATAGCTATGTCCCTGAGAGCACTCAGAAGACATTTGGGCCTAGTGGCTATGGAAAAAACAGGCTGGTATCTGTGGCATGAGCTTTCCAAATTTATCCATAGCTTGCAATTTGTCACTTATATCCAAGGAAATACCTGCTTCCATCATCTTCATCTGATAGAAAACAACTGCAGAGGACGAAATACTTACCAGCAAGTCAAGCAACTCTCTTCTCTCCAAGCATCCAATTCTGTTGGTCCTTGCATCACTATGTGGTTGCATTTTGGATAAAGTGAGCACATTTTCTCTTCCTAATATTCCATATATTTTAGTTTATTTATGAAGCATTCTGCATTTCCAGTGCCTAGTCTATAACACAGAGACATTCTGAGCTGGAAGAACAGCTGTTATAAACTACACTCTGAGTAGACATAATTTTAGCAGTGGGAGCAATGATAGGGAGACATTTTGATGTCTTTTCCCTCTCTCCAGCAAACTCTTCCCAGTTGCTCTGGCCCTGCAGACCTCCCCAGGAAGCAGCTTTAGCAGCTGCGCAGCTTTAGCAGCTGCCAAAGGGACAGTGGGCATCTGCCCCTCTGAGGCTGTTGTGTCATGGTTCTCACCAGAGGGACAGAGAAGACACTTTCCTGCAGTTACTGCAGAATGACGTTTGGCCAGATTGAACGACTTTCCAGCATCCTGAGTTGTAAGTGGTTGCTGGTGTATGGTGGAGAGGCAATGAAATGTTAAATAACAGCTTTACACTTGGAGCTTCCCCATGGTTTCACTGTTCCCTGGGCTGTTATACTGGAAATAAGTGTTTTTACATGCACAGTGCTATCTGAATGATGAGAATTTATTCTGAGTCAGTGCTGTGTTGGCTGATCAAATCCCATGAAGATCTTTATGCCTATGTTAGTGATGAAGCTCTTACAAAGTAGACACATGGGAATGAGTCTGGATGGGTGTATCCTTGCATCTCTGTACTGTGTCACAGTCCCTCCTCAAGGGCCTTGGTTTAACCTTGTATGAACTGCTCCCATGTTTTCAGACAATGTCCACCACGGAGCTGTCTGACACGCTGTGTGGCTGTGGTGCAGCCAGAAGGGAATGGAAAGCCTTGTGAGGTATTTGCTCTGTGATTCCAACAAGATCTGCACTGTCCAACCTTGGAAAGTCACACATTAATTTGAAACATAAAAGTTGGAGTATTCTTTGTTTGCTGTCAAAATGCACCACATCAAGACACTGTTTATTTGCATACAGATAGCCTGCACTTCGTACAATACGCCTAATCACAGATCTCTGTGGTAATGCGTTTTATATGTATCGCACTGTTAGTTTGCCATCTAGTGACTTACTGAGGAACTAATGTTACATCATTTTTATCATTTCAGTGAAAAGATGCTGCAGAGATGTCCAGAACAGAAATAAGAACTAATTTTTCTGCTAGTTGATTTTTATAATCTGTGAGCAGAAGAAAGTCCGTTGCCTTCTGCTCAGCAGTCCTTAATTAACACTTATCGCCAGGCTTTGCACTTGGCTGTCTAGGAGCAGGTGCTGAGTTGGAACGTGGGTGATGTTCAGACTCTGCAGGAGAACCGCTGTATAGATCCCTGCTGATCACCCTCTTAGGCCTTACTGCTTTCAGTGTTGATGTGGTTTTCTGTGAGGCTCTGAGAACAAAACCATCTATTTTTATATAAGCGTCAAGGAATCTCAAAAAAAAAAAAAAAAAAAAAAAGAATGGTATTCAGAGGGCATTGTGAGTATGACAATGGGCCTTCGGGGAGAAGGCACATCAAGACAGGATCAAGGAGGCCTCAACAGCCCCTGGCAGATGTTTGTTCACCCTATTCCACAAAATTTTCTGGTTCTGATGATTTCACAGACCTCTCTGAGTGGCACAGATCCAGTACATCAATATAACTACTAGTGGCAAGCATATCTCAGTGTCTGAATGCCTACACTGTGAAGGTACATTTTCCTCCTTCCCTTTTTACAGTAACTTTTTATATACCTAAAAGCTGTTACTATGCATTTTCATCCTTTTATCTCTACATTAAACCCAACTCTAGCAAGTTATTTCCTTTAAATCCTCAAAATATTTTTTTTTTCCCATTTTACAGGTTTTCCCCAATTTCTCTATCACTTTCTTGAAATTAAGTTACGTATGTATGTATTTATTCATTTATTTAAAGTAACCACTTACTAAGTAAGTATAGGTTCAAAAAAGCCATGGCATCACTACTTTCCCAAATAAAATGGAATGTTCTATCATGGCAAACAAACTCTCCTGTTTGTCTGTCTTGTTAACACAAATAAAAGCACACATTTTTCAAGGAAGCATATTCATTAAGAAAGTTAAAATTTTCATATTATCATTCTCTGACTGTCTCTTGTATGTTACATACAGATATTTATTCACAGAAATTGCATGTTGCTTAACAGATTTTGGTCTAGTATGAGCAAGTAACTTGCTGCTGCACAGACCTTAAGGACAATTTGCACTTCCTAGTCTAGTTTCAGTGACAATCTCTACAAGTATATTCTGGTCACTATAGAACAGCTATTCTATTAAAAACCAAATCCTTCCAAGATCAAAAACCAAAATTCTCCTTCCAGGTTGAGAAGAGAACAGCTGGAGAGCAGCTCTGAGGAGAAGAATTTGGGGGTGTCGGCTAATGAAAAACTCAACATGAGCTGACAATGTGCGCTTGCAGCCCAGAAGGCCAACTGCATCCTGGGCTGCATCAAGAGAAGTGTGACCAGCAGGGCGAGGGAGGTGATTCTGCCCCTCTACTCCGCTCTCGTGAGCCCCCAGCTGGTGTACTGCGTCCATTTCTGGGGCTTCCAACACAAGAAGGACATCGAGCTGTTGGAGGGGGTCCAGAGGAGGGCCACGAAGATGATCAGAGGGCTGGAGCACCCCCCTATGGGGACAGGCCGAGAGAGTTGGGGTTGTTCAGCCTGGAGAATAGAAGACTCCAGGGAGACCTGACAGCGGCCTTCCAGGACCTGAAGGGAGCCTACAGGAGAGCTGGGAAGGGACTCTTTAGAAAAGTATGTTGCGACACGACATGGGGTAATGCCTTCAAAATGGAAAAGAGTAGATAGAGACTAGATATTAGGAAGAAATTCTTTCCTGGGAGGGTGGTGAGACAGTGGCACAGGTTGCCCAGAAAGGCTGTGGATGCCCCCTCCCTGGAAGCATTCAAGGCCAGGCTGGATGGGGCTCTGAGCAACCTGGTCTGGTGGGAGGTGTCCCTGCCCATGGCAGGGGAGTTGGAACTAGGTGACCTTTAAGGTCCCGTCCAACCCAAACCATTCTATGATTCTATGATCTTTGATCTGTGAAAACCTATAGATGCACAAATACATGATTTCTACAAAAAGGGGAAGGAAAATATTGTAGACTGCTTTGGTGTTGCAGGTATACTATTGGCTGTGGGGCAGCAACCTCATCCCAGCCAAAGGCTTCCATGATCAGTATGAACAAGGTTAAATCATCCAGGGAGTCAAGCTGGCTTTGGGCATAACCAGCACTCCATCACCTGCTGCTGTAGGAACTGAAAAGCTGTGAAAAGGCATTACAGGGCTTGGGTGGGATGTAGTCACTGGTTTTTGTTTTGCTCTAGCATAAGAGCATGACTAAGAATATTTTCTCCTTCTGTAACATCCCCTCTGCCCTTTCCTCCTTTAAATGTGATAGGTGCATGGTCTATTGCTACAAATGGCAAACACTTTCGTAGTACCTATTTGTTGAGAAGGGACAAGCTACTGTTCCATGGACCATGGAGTCCCAGCACAGCCAGCCAGTCCCTGTCTGTGGCATTTGTCCTCAGTTAGCTTAAAGTCCCAGGATTTTCAATGCCCGGCAGCATGCTCAGCTAAAAGGGGCCACTAAGGTCCTCAGGTAATTTTGATCAGCCAGTCATTTCAGATTTAAATAAAGAAGGAATAACTGACATGAAAGAAGAAACTAACCTTGCTTCTGGAAAATTCGACTTTTTAAAAAGTCTCAGATGTCTGAGATTTGCAAAGCATAACACAGTCATAAAGGATGAGAATTGAAAGGCAACCAGTGAAAGCCTGGCCTTTGTCAATTTAGTTTGAATTGTTCTCCACTTGATTGAAGATAGCTGTATGGAAATGAGAGTGAAATGAAAATGTTTCCTTTGGAGCCATTTAATTTATTTTTGTACTTTTTTAGATTATTGTACATATTGTATTGTATTTTAGAGATATTCTCAGTACATGACTAAGCTGACCCGTCAATACTCTCTCTTCAAAAAGAATCACATGAACAGAGCTACCAAGTATATTCATTATTTTCAAATACACATGTTGTAAACTAATGCCAATAATGGTAACATATTGAATATCCAATACTTGTATTTAAGTGAAATAATTTGTAAAAGAGAAAAGCTTTTCCGTGTATAATTACCATATGTATATATTACCTTTTATTTGAGATGTTTAGCTGCTGTTAAGATGCCTCTTTTATCATTTATTCTTTGTGTTCATTCCTCCATTTTACCACAAGCATTCCTAATGTGCTTCTGAAAAATCCTCTAGGATGTATAGTGGGTTTTGGGTCACATAAACTTCACAATTCAGTGTATTTGATTAATAAAGGAAGCTTTATCTAGCCCTGAATAATGAAGATGTCTTATCCAGGTGCCCATACCACTGAAACTGCAAAAGACTGAAGAACGGCACGTTTAGTTCACACTTCCGAGGTATTTTGCCTGTATCTGCATTCAGAGCACAGGTGAGAGAACTCAGTGTTCTGAGAAGTTATTGGGGTAACAAGCATGGTTTGGTGAAGGGCAAACAGTACAGCAGAACTGCTGCACTCGTGCTACAGGGAACAGACACACAACCGCAGCTCGGGAGAGAGTTAACCTTTATGGTACCTAATGTCTGTTGGCTGATTTGTCAGCTGGGTGAACTTGCATGGGCTGGGCTGTCCTGCCTTACCCAGAGAAAGAAAACCAAGTTCCCAGTAGCTACAACAGCAACCCAACCTGTCACAATTTGCAGTTTATAAGGTGGTAGAGGCAGAAATTTAATGGAGAGTGAGGTAGAAATATGTATAACCTGTGAAGACTGTGTAGTATAAACCTTCAGTACTGGAAATGTATTCAATGTGAAAATAGCATATCCTGTATCTACAAGGGCCAAAAGACTGTAAAAGATAAGAATTATATTTATAATGTAACTTAGTTGTTAATTAACTCTCTTGACTCCGTTGAAAATGGCCGGGGAGCTATCAAATTCGATATGTCTATTCTGACCTATGTCTGTCATTGTCTTCTTACATTCTCCCTCACCTTGCAGGACAAGTGCATGGCGCATCAATTCTGGAGTTCTGAACGTGCCTTATTCAATAAGCTGACTGAATACAAGCCATTGCATTGACTGTTTTGCCAGCTTACATCTTCTATGAACTGCTTATGTCATGACACTAAAACTCTGGAATTGTTGCATAAATATTGATTACATCTCAACCTCTCTTACAGAGGAAGAAAAGTAAGAAGATAGGAAAAAAAGAAATTGCATGGACTGCTACCTCCTCAGCCTGTATCATTTAACCTTGTAGTGGTTCAGTGCTAAGCACAGCTTTGGCAGGAAAAAGAAAAAAAGCCATAATTGTGCAGATGGCTGGAATCACAAGGCTGAAAGGAGAGGTGATGGAAGAAAATAGAAACTACATCACTTCCCTTATTTGAGAGGAACCTTTTGACTTCTCCACTAATTTTGTCAGATTTCCCCATTATATTCAACTGCTTTAGGTAGTTTGTAAGTTTGAGGTACTGCTCCTAAGAAGACAGGCAGAGAAGCAGCCTGAGACGCTTGTTCACAGTGCCTCAGTGAGACCATCTGAGCAATGAACATTAGGAGGACTCACCCAGCTCAAATTGCTGGCCTTGTCTTAAACGGGTTTTTTCATTGATATAAACCAAACCAACCAACCAACCAAACAAAACCACAAGAACCCCTGTACCCTTAATTCTGCTATCGCTTTGTTTCTTTAATAGCTCATTTAAAAATCTTTAGCGAGTTCAAATACTTCTACAGCACTCTGTGCTGAAAGTGAGTTTGAAGTTGCAGCTGCTGAGTCACAGAAGTCAGAGGGACCAGTAACCTATTACATAATTTTTTTTTTTTCTCAAGCCCCCAGTGAAGTAGTCCCAAGAGATACCATTTCTCCTTCTCCTAGTGAGTGATTATTTTATAATCATCAAAGAGTTCATTATCAGGAAGTTTATTCTGATGTTCTGCCAAATTTTTAGTTGTGAGGTTTTTAAATTCACTGTCTTAATGTAAGCAGATCACTCTGGATGCCCTAAAATCACCCTGTAATGCTGACAGAAAACTCTGAGCCAGAGAACAGTAGCTTTGAAAAAGAATGAGCGGATTAGACTATCTTATTAATTACAAGGAACTGGTGATTTAGATCCTTGTTTTGCCAAAGCTTAAGAACCTGTGAGAAAGCAACAGAACAATTTATGTGGTTCAGCTGCTTTATTTTTTTGCCTTTTTAAAATTAACATATTGTCTTTAAAAACATCTGATTACTGACACAAAAAATACTGCCTGCTTTGTTGTACTTACACTTTAGTTTGGGAGTTGCACAGCTAAGTATGCTCCCAAAATATTAGCTGCGATACAGGATCATCTCCATCTGTTCTGAAAAAAGCAACATGGATTCTAATACTATCCCATCTGCACGTATATTTTTAGTCATGTATTTAGGTCTGCAATCTCTCTGCTCTAGTCTGGCACAAATCTCTCTACTCCATTCCTTGCACAAAGCATAGAACTTATTGTTTGTTTAAAATTTTTAAATTATACTTGTGTGTGCATGTCCATCTATTATGAATTGTACCTTGGCAGAAATGATTTAAAATTCATGTGTCTTCAGTAAGACACTTTCCACTTCCCTTAGATATCCAAAAATTTCTGTTCTTGACTGGTGAGTCATACAGTTCCTAGACAGCTATTAAGAAAACCCCACAAGACAGAGAAATAAGAGGAAACAAAAACTTGAGCTGAAAATCCACTGGGCAATGTATATTGGTAAGCACTTTTTAAACATAAACCACTGTATTTTCTTTTTACTTTTCCATGCCCATGACTTATAAGGGTTTGGAGAACAAGCCTAAGGATTAGAGTGATTGACAGATGACCAAAGGCAGAAAAAATCCCAGGTGAGTTTCATAGTTGTTTTTTGTGTGTGTGCGCGTGTGTGTAAGTCATCCAGAATAAGGGAATAGAAAATCATATTAGGTAACTAGGCATAGTGGGGAAGGAAATAAAGATTTTCACAGTAAAGAAAATGTAACCATTGGGAGCAAAGCAGCATATACTCAGAGTTCATAACTGTTTGCATTGCCTCATGTTAATTTTAGTGAAACTCTTCCTACATTGTGAACAACCTCATATAGAAGAAACAATGGGAAGCACATACTCCAACCACTGAGATACTAGTGGAACATTTGAGAAGCCCAGGCCAGATCCCTCCTCCAGGACTGCTTTACTGCTTTAAGAAAGCTGAAAGGTACTGGTCCCCTGTATTCCAAATTCACAGTGTCAATTGAGTGTATTGGATGTACAGTGTGTGTGTGTGTAAAACCTCTACATCACAACTGATACAGAACCATTTCTCAGGAGGAGATGTACCTGGACTTCCCAGTTTTCTGGTGCAGCTAAAATTCCTCTGACAGTACAGAAAGGAAACACGGATGCTTGGACAGAAAGGTGATACAGAGGCTCCCAGTCTGGATGACTAAGGTAGCACAATGCCTAGCATGTAGCACACTGATGTTCACCTTGGCTGTGTGTACTGACTCTGACCAGTGCAGTGGGAACATACGGACCAGGACACTGGGCCCTGAGGATTTGGGCTTTAAGACAGGCTCCCACCACTTTGCAAAAGGTATTTTGGTGGTTTGGGACAGGTCACTCAGTCTCTGTATTTCAGTTTCCCAACTCCTTGTTTTAGAGAGGTGATGTGAAGATACCCCTCAGAACTGCCTTGCACTGGTGTGAGACCCTTAGTCTCTAATGGTGTATGGTTCATCATTCCCTGTTGAAAGATCCCAGCACAACCATCAGCCAGAATTCTGGCCCTGGAACCATTTCATGCTGTGCACTTTACAGGAAGGAGCATGACATTGGGTAATAAAGAATTACACCAAAAATTTCCCTTTAAGGTAGTTGTTTTCACACAAATTAACAGTCCTGAAAGGTAAGTCCTTCTATCCCTTTATTAACGTCATTTCACAAATATAAGGGAAAGATCTCCCATTACCAGAGCTATTAACTAATGCTTTCCACACCCCAATCTACTGAGGAAGCTGTGATCCTTTGACAGAGTTCTAGCACTAAATAAAACATACATAAATAAAAATGCTTTTCTTTGTCCATTATAAAGTGTAGCATTTTACTGGAGTTTCCTACATCTTTATACTACAAAAAAGAGCAAGCCTGAAAGTCTGGTTAATTTATAGGCTATATCTTCCTTATTTTCAATTTCTCCATTAAATTATTTTTAAAGAAAACTCTCTCCTGAGGTCTTTCTCATATCCCTTACGATACCTCTGCACACTTCACACATAATCAGTAATTTCTTACTGAGGTGAAGTTGACAGAGTTGCACCCAGTGTTACAGATATGCCAGTCCAATGAATGCATAGTGACACATGAATATATTTATAGGTTATTTTCCATTTAATTCCCTTAACATTCTTGTGTTTCAGCTGAAACTGCACTTTGGGCTAAGGTTTCCAGATGAATGTGACATATGAAACTACTAGCAAAACATGTGTGTAATGAAACAGTGTAACGAACTTGGCAGAGTACAAATGTACTTACTTTTAGAAATAAAGGAGTCTTTAAAAACATCAGAGCATTGAGGAGACGCTATCTCTCTGACGATGAATACTACCAGATATTTTGGGCAAAGACTCTTGAAGAAGAGGAAGAAAGCACAAAGTTAAAGGAGAATTACCATCAACTTCAGTGGGCTTTGAACCAGAAATTCAAACTCACAGAGTAGACATTATTCAGAAATACATCCTTTATATTCGAAAATATACCAATTATCTAGTAATCATTTCTCCTACATACAAAGTTTTCGCTTTTCTTAGGCTTAGCACTAGAATAGTTTTGTCCTAAATGTCACAATCAGCTTTGAGAAGTGCAAAATACAACCCTAGCATTTAGGGATTTCCAGTTAGAATAATTACCACAACATTTTTTTTTTTCTTTGTGAAACCAAGGAAATTAGGGACTTAGACAAAATATGAAACAATACAGAATAAGGTTGCAAGTGGAGGTAATAATTTTACTTGTAACATAATAGCAGTGAGCCTGTCTATACATGAAATTATTTAGGAAAAGCTTACTGTGGTGGTACATATTCACACTCAACAGAAATCTGCTTTAACATTCAAGCATGCTTTATTATCTACATAGGGGCAATAATTGGTGTGAAATCTGCAAGGAGTAGGAAAAAAAAAGACAAAAAAAAAAATAGGAGGCAAAACTTTGAAGAGCAAATGCATTGAAATAAACAGTTGTTTTATTCAAGTGGCTGCTGATTCACCCTTTGTTGTGATGACCAGCATGACGCTGTGCTGCTGTCCTACTGCAGCTCTGGCCTCATCTCAGGTACTTAACACGAGAAAAGACTGTTCATCCAGCTAGGATGTTTCCAGGAGCTAGATATCTTTACATGATGTGCTGTTGTGTTGCGCACCTGTGCTGTGTGCTGTCATCTACAGCTTAGTAAAGTCTGCAACATGGTCGAGGCAGGAGAACAGGCTTTCGCACTCTAAAAGGGATCATGTCACCGAAATCTTTGGGTCTCAAGTGTCTGTGATGATTACTGAACTACCACAGTACTGGTCAGCTGAAGATATTTCTGTGTTCATACCCAGCCCTTCCCCTTTAGGGACCACAACAGAGCTTTTGGGTTGTTCTCAGGTACCCCCCTTCAGGTCCTGGCACATTTGTTGAAAGCCATGTAGGTACTCCCCATCAACTCAGCTGCAGCACAGCGTGACCTCTCCATTCTCTCTCAGCCTATATGACCTTGCCTGTGCTTGTATATACTTTAAAACGTCTTCTGAAACCTGACAGTAATATGGCATTAAATTTTCCTTGATTAAAAAATAGACTTTCACAACATGTTTGTCAGCAAGACTGCAACAGTAAATCACTCTGCTGCCAATTGTGATTTTATTTTGTGTCTTGCCTAGCAACTGCTTTCCTTCAGGGCTCCAAGAAAACTCAGTTTTTACATAAAAATACGTTTCTACCTACTATCTAAAGGATATTCTAAACAGAAAATGCTATATAAAAGGTCGAAGACCAGAAAATAAGCATAAGAAAACCTTTATTGCCCTTCTTACACTGACAAGACTTTAATAAAAATCTTATGACTTTGTGGCGGAAAACATTTACCATGCATTTCAGGCATTCTCTGTGAACAATACTGAAAGTGGCCCTACGTAAACTACCTCAGATTATCACTGAGTAGTTTTAAGTCTTCCTACAGTTTTGTATCACTTTCAAATGTTTAAAAAGATCTCAGAAATAATCTTTAAAACATCAGTTTCCAAAGTTTTTGGGTGAACAAAGTCAGCTGTCCAAAGTTTTGCAAAATAGCAACAAACCTTTAAGAGAAAATTATGGCAGAGTGTAACATTCCGTTTAGTCCCACTTCTTGGAAGAAAAGTTGATTAAAAGAGCAAAGCATGGAAATGGGCTGACATAGACCTTCAATTCTACTGGAAGTGATGGATGAACTCGGCTTTGTGTTTGGGCTCAAAAGCAGTAAAAATGTGTGGCCAGATTCTTGACAGGTTAGTCATTCCTCTCTTGTAAGGTCCCCTCCCCAAAGCCACTAGAGGGCCCCAAAGTCCACCTTAACGTGTCGGCTGGGCAAGTTGGTGGCCTTGAAAACACCGCTTACAAAGGCAAATGGGTTTTCCAGAACTCTCGCACATTCAAGGCTTACTCTTTCCAACGCAATTCGTGTGTAAGGTGGGTACAATCACAAGAAAATAAAGATATGGGGAAGAAAATGCCCTGAAGGCAGCGTCATCAGATAACTTCCACCCTCAAGGGACGGTCATGGCTTTCAGGAGTTTGGTGGAGATGGTATCCGTTTAGCAGCACTAACTTTCACCCCGTCCTTTCTCTTTTTTGACTGTCAGATACACATGTAGTATAGACTGTGTGTGAGCAGGAGTGCTGTGATTTCATACCACTCCCCATGTAGATGTATGACTAACATTTAGCCACAGCTCGTCGTTTGGCGGTGTATGAGTGAAACAGTCTGGTTGCCCTTGCTGTTGAGCATGGGGAATGGACAGGATGAATATTTTAAGAAATACAAAAGTTCTTTCTCCTTATTGAATTGAATGTGTGCAGTGAGTGGGCATGCTGATCTGCTTTATGTTTGTGTAATGAAAATGTGGATGTATGTAAGCAGATAATTTCTTCTGTGCCTGTGGTCCTCCTGCCTTGTGCTCAATTTTCTCACGATCCGGAGAAACACTCAGGCCTTTGAACATATTCAGAAACAAGCAAAGTTTAAAAATAATTCCAGAAAAGTCTTTCTCTCTCTCTCTCTTTTTTTTTTTTTTTTTCCATTTGCTTTTCCCAACCTCTTTATGAAATAGATGACATATCATATTCCATGGTCTCAGTGATGAGCTATTTAAATTGTTGTAAAATGCTATTAAATTATTGGCAGTGCTTTCAAGACTGAAACTGAAAGCTGGATGATATGAAGAGAGAGGATGTCAGTAGGACCAACCATTCACCCTCTCATATCCTGGAGTGTTGGGTGCTGAAAAACAAAAATGTCACAGTGAGTTTTATGGCCTTTGCTGAAACCTGTATCATTTACTGGATGATAGCTAGAGCAGCTGACTCCACAACCCAAAGAAGACAAACCAGATTCCAATAACAAAATTTAAAAATTGCCGGAAAACATCGTAGAATACTTTGCCTGTGACACATAAGGAGACATACTGCAATGTAGAATGGCTCTGCTGGCCTTTGATTGAAACTATCTGCATGATACCTGTGGTTCTTTCATCCTAGAATAATAAGTAGCTGATCAAAGTGACCTCACTTATTTACTTAACATACTGTACATACACAGCGCGATCTTTTGGAGTGCTGTCACTGGATACCAATTGAGGCATAAGCTGTGCGCTTTCCCCTCAGGGTTAGTTTTGTCTTGCCAGAAACAAATCACATATTTGCATAAGAAATAGTGTTTCAGACAAACGTATGGTTGTCAGGCTAGTGATTATGATTAACAATAATGAATGGATACATGCTAAAGAATGAAAGTCTCCTGTTCTTTTTAAGCAAATGTTTTCCTCATTAGAAGTAATATTGAAGACATTAATATATATGAGAGTAGACTCTGATATCCCCTTGTTTACACTATATAAAAACTTGATAACTCTCCAGCAAAGTAGAATGGATGGAATAAATCTCAGATAACTTTAACATCTGACTCAGTCCTTCTATGTACAGAAAATAGGCACTTTTGAAAAGTGATTCACTTTATCTTCATGTAGATGGCTAAAATACATTAGATAGTTTATACCTTAGAAGTATACGTTCCTTTCCTTTAACTGCATAGGAAGTCTAGATGACTGCGTGGGTTGTGTATTACATGCATCTAGCATTTTACAAAGGTGAATCCCACCTGCTCCGTCCGTGTGGTCGTGCAATCTCAAATTTGTTTGTGTTAAATTGCCAGGTACTGTCTCTGTGCTGTGTATGTGCAAACTGTGGCAATTCGGAGAGACAGGCCCAGGCAGCGGGTCACTGCCAAAGCAAACAAGGGCTCGGGAGAAACTGCAACTGCTGGAAATGTTTAGGTAGATCTTGATTGTTTCAAAGGGGAACCCTTTCCCTGTTTGGGACTCTTTGGAGGTGCAAAAGCACAATACCCTTCTGATGCTATGTGGCATTTGCAGAAACTGTGCGGGCAGGTGAGGAGAACATGTCTAGGCTGGCTTGGATCATGGATAACACACTTCCATTTTCTCAGCACCTTTGTGGGTTCCCTCCTGTGGTCCTTCTCAATTCCACCTGCCAGTACCCTTTAAGGAGTGATGAAAGCTCAGTGAACATAACTTAGACAAAGGGTATGCAAGAAGAGTGATGCAAGTGAGACCGGAAGGATGGAGACTGGACTCTAGTGAATCATTTAAATCACTCTTCGGAGAGTAGCTTAGTCCACTGACCCCTTTCTTGGTTGGTCCCCTACTATTTGTTTTATGGGAAAATATTATTTTCTCAAAATAATAAATCTTTCCTGTTAAGAAATAGTTTGAATTAACACTAACTCAGAATATTTTTTTAAGACTGCATGAAATGGAATTATTACAAAATGCTTTGTAATAATTTAATTCCTTCTGAATTTCTTTCAGTATATTTTGGGTCTTGAGAGGTGTTCATACCAAACGTGGCTTTGTTCCAGCTAGCTTTCTTCTTAAAACCCTTGTGTTTTGGGTCCAAGCCAAAGAGACAAAATATCTATTATTTTTATAGCTCATATGTTGAGTTGACAGCATGAAAAATGTTTTATCCTTGGGAGACAATTAAACATTCCTGTTTAATCTAAAAGAGAGATTTTCTAGAGAACTTACTTGCTTTAAGCTCCTATATGCTTTTGGGATCTCCTACCTGTTCTTTATGAACTATCGTGTACCCTTTTGAAACCAACTCTCATCATTTAGGAACTCATTTAGTCATTTCAGTCACAAACTCCTAAAAAATCTCTGTGGACATCCATTGCATTAATGGGATAGTGAAGAGGTAAGTGTTCTTACAATGGGATATTAAACATAATATGAAATATCCCTGGGCAGTTTAATGACTGATTGTATGGTTCATTCAATATCGAATGAGGAACAACATTTCCTTTCAAGTAACGGTTTTCTGTTATGTTTTTTTTTGTTATTTATTTATTTATTTATTTTAAAATAATGCCTGTGGAAAGTCTAGAAAAAAAACTAGGAAGCATATTTAAACTATAATTGCATTCTCAGAAAATTGAAAGTTTTCTGAAATAGTAGTGAATTTTATCTCACTTTCCTTCAGGCTAAGGAATGATAACATATTCAGTAGGCAAAAGATATCTTTAGAAACATGATATCATCACTTCTAAATCTTGTTGATTGATCCCATGCAGTAAGCAGAACACTTGTGGCAGCCTCATACAAATTACTCTCCATGGACATATCCATGTCATCACATTTCTTTTGATTATTTCTCTCCTTTCCACGATCTCCAGAACTGCATGTTTTGTTGCCATTTGGGAGCTAGTTTCCTAAGTGGTCTGGTCTTTGTGCATGGCCGCACTGAGGCTATAAGCTGATAACATTTGACAATGATGTGGAGATCTTGGCAGATGAGGGGAGTAATGTGTGCTGTTTGTCTTGAGCAAGGCTTTTGACACTGTCTTCCTTAACATCCTTATAGACAAGCGATGAAGTCTGGGTTAGATAAGTGAACTCTGAGGGGGACTGAGGCCAGTCACTAGTGCTATACTCCAGGGCCAGTACTGTTAAATATCTTCATGAAAGGTCAGGATGATGAGGCAGAATGAACCCTCACCAAGCTGGCTGATGATAGAGAAATGGCTGTCAGTTTGCTGTGCTGCCATTCAGAGGGTCCTTGGCCAGCCAGAGAAGTTATCTGAGAGGAACTTCATGAAGTTCAGCAAGCGGAAATGCGAAGTCCTGCACCTGGCAAGGAATAAGCTTATGGGTACCAACTGGCTGCAAAACACCTTGGTAGAAAAGCACCTGAGGGTCCTTGTGGATACCAAGTTGAACATGAGCCAGCAATGTATCCTTGCCACAAAGAAGACAAACGGATTCCTGAGCTGCATTAAAAGTAGTGTTGGCAGCAGCTACTCTTTATTCAGTGTTGGTGAGACACATCTGGAGTAGTAGGTACAGCACTGGGCTTCCCAGTACAAAAGAGATGTGGACGTACAGGAGAGAGTCCAGCAAAAAACCATGAAGGGATGTGAGCACCTGATACAGTGGGATAGGCTGAGACAGCTGAGAATGTTAAGCCTTGAGATGAGATCACTGTGTACAAATACCCAGTTCATGGGAATAAAGAAGGGGAAGCCAGGCTCTTTTTGGTGGTACCCAGTGCCAGGACTGGAGGCAATGGGCACAGACTAGGCATAGGATGTTATGCCTGAACACCAGGAAGTACTGTCCTGTGAGGGCGATGGAGCACTGGCACGGGCTGCCCGGAGGTGTTGTGGAGTCTCCGTCTTGGAGATCTTCAGAAACTGCCTGGACATATGCCTGGGCACCCTGCTCTGGGTGGCCCTTGTGAGCAGGGGGATTACACTAGGCCATCTCCAGCCTCAGCCCTTCTGTGGATCTACCATGGATTAAGTGATTCTGGCAGACTCAGGATAGGCTCTGGACAAGCAGTTCTGGTGCTGCTCTAGTTTCTGCACAGGTATAAGTTTTTGAAACAGATTTAATGTCAAATTACAAACAGAGAAACATCTCCTCTTTTCTTCTATTAAATAGAACCTAAAACCAGAATGGACAAAACAGACATCCAGTCCAAACCCCTGTACTTTAAAAAAACATAACGCTAAGTCCAAATTAATTAATAGAGAAATAAGATCTTAAGAAGTTGTGGACTATGTCACTTTGACCCAAGGCAAAATTAACTGCACCTAAATTATTCCCTGCAATGTTTCCAGTGGCCAATGATCCTTACCATTGTCAAGAATCTCTTGATATCTAAGTAAAATTTCAGTGACAGTTGGCCCTAGACCATTATGGTGCTTCTCACCACAGTAGTTACTGAGCAGTTTATTCACTTTCCCTCTCAAGAGACTTACACATTTTGCAAGCCTGCTGCCCTTCACACCTCAATCTTCTCCATGCTGAAGAACACATTCACCCCCCATCCTCCCTAATTCCTTCAGCCTTTTATCATTAAAGACAGAAAAATCACTGGGGACTTGTCATGGATTAATTAAATATTGTCCCACAACAGTGCCTAGCCCCCTCCTCCACCCCTTCGCTCACAGAGGCTGGGTAGAGGAGTGAGAAAAAGGAGGTGCTGGGTTAAGATAAAAGTATTTTACTTAAAATGGTAAAGGAATGTGAGATAACACAATATGAAAGGAATTGAGAGCAATAAATCTGACAAATTGGAAAATATATGTATAAGGAAAAGGAGGAGTCTCCTGACTGTGTAGTCCACAATGGCAATCAGAGGCAGAAGGGCAGAGTCCCCGGAACCTGGAAACCAGGCGAGAAGGGCAGGAGTGTCTCGGGAGTCGTAGTTCTCGTGTCTTCCATGTCTTCCTCCCAGGAACCACTTGGGAAGGACAGGAGTATTTCAGGAGCAGTAGTTCTTCCTCAGCAGCTCTCCCAGCTCTGTCAGCTTATTACATGATGTCATGATATGCAATACTTATGGGAAAACCATGACAGGACTTTTCATCCAAAGACTGACACATCCCTAGAGGTTACCTGCCTAGTCTTAAGTGCTACCAAAAGAACTACCCACATTTCTCAGACTGACTCTTAAAAGCAGCTCATGGTATTGTGTGTGGCAAGCACTGATGCAAAGGAGCTACCAAAGCCACTGGAGGCTTCTGCAAAACGATGTCAAGACTACATGCAGTGCTTGGGTCAAAACTGTATGTAGCCCAAATGAAACAGTGTTCCCTACAAGGGAAAGCTGGTGGTAGGTGTACAGTCCCTGGTGTTCCTGGGCTTCCCACCTCATCAGGTGGAGGTGGGGAGCCTTCAGACTATGGTTCACTTCAGGTTCCCAACCAGGATACTTTGAATCCTTCCCTTGAGGAGGAGCCTGCCTCTCTCCCAGAGTTACCTCAGAAGTGTGGGGAGAGCTCCTCCTGCCCCAGGCTCTCAGCTGTGTTCCCAGAGCTCTGGCAGAAATCTTCTCCCTGGGGCAATGTCAGGCTCTGCCACAATACTGAAGTGTGGTTATCCAGGGGTGAGGTGAACTGAGGTCACAGAGTCCCATAAAGCCCCAGACTCCAAAGCCACAGCTGTCTGCCCTTTTCAGGAGTTAAAAACAGCATCTGCCAGGCACCTGAGACATTTTCTCTGCTCCCTTAGAGCACCAGATGAAGCTTTGCCTCCAACCGCCTCCAGCTGCATGAGGAAAGAAGGAGAAAGAAAACGGTTGAAAACAAGAAAAAAAAGAGACCAGAGTAAAATTTATGTGAGGAGGAAGCTCCCGTCTCCATGCCCTCTCTTCCCAGCCCAGTTAGGTAATAAAGGCCTTGAAGGGTGACTTTTACTTCTGTATTTGATCAAATACAAAGCTGAAGAAGTTATGGATGCACTGGATTCAACACGAGCAACTCCAGTCTCCCTCAGGGGCAATAATATTTGTACACGGACAACTTGAAAAAATAAAAAGAGATGAGAGTTATATGCCGAGTTAATGAAATCTGTAGCTTCTGTAAAGATAATAGGGCTGTAGACAATAACCCAGGAAAACCTATAAGAATTCGCAATCACAAAAAAGTTGCCGCTGTGGGGAGTAACAAAGAACAAGAGTCTGCTCTCATTAAAGTCTGTGTGAAGTTTATTTTTTTTTTCAATCTTTTTACTTTGAAAATACTTCAAAAAATAAGCTAAAGTACATTCTGACATAAAAATTCTGCAAAAATCAATAGAAATTCACAAGACTTTCCAGAGACACCGAATCTGTGCTTTTATTCAAGTGGTCTTATTAAATGAAAGCAGACAGAAGAGGAACCAGGCCCAAAGTACTTAAGTGGATAAAATAATTGAAATGTGAAGTGTTGTTTATTAAAGTAAAGCATGCATTTAAGTGTTCAGAAATGTACTGATGCTTTCAGTCTCTCTCACATATTACTAAAGTATGAAATATTGTATTCAGAATGCTGTGGTCTAATTCTATTGTTAAACTCCGTTGACTTTAGTAGACAATTGCTGTTGTGCAGNTTTTAAAAAAAAAAAAAAAAAAAAAAAAAAAAGTTCTAATGCAGGCATTTGGTTTTACAGAAGAGTTTTTGATGTCTTTGATCATACTTTACCATGATCTTGGAAATCACCTTCTCAGCCTGCTCTGCAGAGCCTGGGACCTTCTTGAAATGGGCTTATATGGAAATGTGCAAAGTTTGCATTTCTCAGCATACAAAGGCTGTGAATGTAGGTGGTTGTGGATACAACAGCCGGACAAACAGGTTTCATGGCAGAAAGCCTAAGTATTTCAGTGGAATTTCCGAAGAGTCCGCTTTGTCTTCTTGTTACGAGTCCTGACAACACAGATACAATATCAGGAAAGCAAAGGACAAATAGACTTGATAGTCCAACAAATTGAAAATCAATCGATAAAGGGTCTGAGCAAGATTTAAGATATATGGAGTTTAATGTTCTCTGTGGCAGAATGTCACTTGTAATACATTTATAACTTGGGAAAAAAGCATGATATAATTTTTCAGTAGTTGAAGAATGAGACATTGGGGAAAAATATTTCTCCTGGAACAGAAAAATAAAAGCTTGTGCCATGGACTATAGTCTTTTCAAACCACAGTCACCTCACTTGCAGAAACTGGTGGTATCAGTGCTCAAGCATTAAAAGATACTTGGGACTAGCATTAGCTTATTTGATTCCTTTTATCTATGTCTTACACAATGCAGTGCTGGGGGAAGAACAATTATAATCAATTTTTTTGTTAAGGTTATTGAGCCCACGCTTTTCATTTTGGCATTCATAGTTAACCTCTGCTGCTCTTAATAGACAGGAGCTAGAAGAGATCAGAACAGCTCTGCAAAAATACCAAACAATAAATTGTATGGATAAGAATACAGAATTAAAATTATAGAACATTTTTTGAGTGAAAAATGTAGGAAAATGTCTTGGAGAAAAATGAAACAAGGGAGATACTGAGAGATTTTATGAGTTTAAGTTAATCTGGAAATTTGAAATAGTACTCGAAAATATTTATCACATTGTTTAATTTAAACATTTTTTGAAGTGAAATATTTCACTTTCCAAACTGAAATTATTTTTTTCTCTTTTGACTTCATAAAAATCCCTACATTGTTTTAAATAGACAACACTGAAAGTGCAGGGATTTATTGTTTATGCAAAAAAAAAAACCCTGTAATATCCCATTCCATGAAAAACAATTCAACCCCTTGGTCTTGCAACATTTTCAAAAGTTTTGGTCTTTAATCTAACTAGAAAATACTACATTTTGGTGCTGCTAATGAATTAAAAAAAATAAAATTTGCTATTTTCTTGGCTGCTCATGTTAGGTGGTAGTACTTCATATTGTCATGAAGAATAAAAGTGGCTACACCCAATAATAATTAAGAAGTGGAAAAGACATAAGAAAGTTCAGCATGAAGTCTGAGAGTAATAAAGTGTGTGGCAGAAAAAATAGTTGTATTGATTTTGAGTGTAACATAAAGAGAGAGGAAAGAGTGATATGGAAGTAACATAAGCATCTTCTTGGAGGGAAGGGAAAAGAGGCTGTGGAGTCCCCTCCTTGGAGATCTCCAAAAGCTGCCTGGACATGGGCCTAGGCACCCTGCTCTGGGTGTCCCTGCTGGAGCCCCAGATGCCAGCCTCAGCCATTTGGTGATTCTGTGGTCTCTTGATAATAAATTCTTGTTTCATCCCATCTTTTTATGTAGTGGGAAGTGGCCTAAAGCTGGAAGTGGGTAGTGATGTTCCCTACCACTGCCCAGGGCTGAAAGGGTCCCCACCGGGTGCGACCTCTGCAAATCACACTGCACAGACATCAGCAGAAGTGGTACAAGGAGAGTCCCTCAGTTTCTTCTTCTGAAGTTCTAAATGTTGTCTGACCATGTGAGCAGCCCTCACTGCTGTTGGCCTTTTCTGCTTTCTACTTCTACCTGTGGCACAGGGGAACAGTTGCTCTGTATGCTGAAGGGGTGTGTGTGTTCTCTGCCTGAGGGAAATCAGAAAATTAATGCAGCTAGGTCTTTTATGAAACCAGGACTGAGAATTTTTCTTTGTGCTTACACGGTAACATTGGATGAGATAATTTTCAGGAAAGAAAAAATTCTCACCTAAAAGGTATGGTTTTCCTGGAGTCGTGATATTTCTCTTATAAAAATATAAGACAGTGGAGTGTCCGGGATATTTTGGCAGGATCTTCCTCACACAGTGCTGAGCAAGTTGACAGAGAGGGAGATGAAGAAGCAATATTCCAAATGTCGTCCCTTTCCTCGATGTTGGAAGTTGGAGTCACAGGAAAAAAAACTGCTCTAAGAAATCTTTGATCAGTATCTAGAAATTTGACAAGCAATTAAAGCTGAAAATGCAAGTAGTAGATGCTGAAAAGAATAGGACTGATCCAGTTTAAAGAGGCTTGACAAAATTACATAATACGTGGTACAAGAATAACACTTCAACTCTATAGTGCGAGAACAAGGAAACACTGTGAAATTGAAAAAAAAAATCATTTAAAAACATATAGGAGAAAATATGCTACACAGCTCACTATTGGCCTTGTATTCCTGGTACTCAGCTTTTGTCTGGGCTAACCGTGGTTTGCTGGAATATTGAGATAGCAGATGGTAAAGCACTGAAATAAAATTAGCACTTAAATGTGCATAGACACTAGTGAATATTAAATCAAAGTTTCCTGTCTTTTACAATCTCCTTATTAGCAAAGGTAAGTGGATTTTCTTTTCAATGAAATATAAAATAAATCAGTAAAAAATGCTGGCCTTCAATGGAGCTAGTCCTTATTTGTGTGAAAATCTTGCAAAAATAGTTATTTTTCCATTCTGCTCTAATTTCAGGCCTGTTGCTTAAAATATTTTTCCAAAGAATTGGACAAGATGACTCAAAAACATATCCCCAGTGTTTTAGAAGACAATAACAAACTCTTACAGTAGCAGTAGACATTTTTCTATTATTTTCTTTTCTGTGCAGGAGGTGTATTATGTTACACTTCTATTTCACATTCTAGACTTCTACATTCTTTTTTTTTTATTTTTTTAACTTATTTGAGATTTTTATCTTTTTATTTTTGTAAAGGTTATTGTATACAGTTAAACAAATTTTTACAGCAGAGAAAGCAGGAAGTGATAAATCTCCAACAGCTTTGGCTTTTCCATGGTTAAAGGAGTCTGTAAGAGCAAGACGAATCCACAATATTGTTCATCTCCACCAATTTTTGCTTTACACTTGTTGTGTCTCACTGCAATGTCTTATGTTTATCTGAAGTGTCTGAACAAGACACACTGGAGACCATCTGCCATAGATTTTTTTTTTTTTATTCCACTGCACTAATAGCAAAGTTGTTTACCTTTGAGGGCCTTATTCAATAAAAAAATTGTCTAGCTGTGATTGCATGTGGGGTGGCTGTCTCTGCTGCTGAAAACGACTCATGGAAATAGGTTGGGTTTCCACCTAGTATAATTAAATTAAAATCTGTGTCCAGCTGACTTGTGAACCATGCGTGGTAGCTGCATGTTTCTTGACTGAATGTGGAACGTAAAGATAAATGGCTCTTCTGCCACTGCTGGGCAATGGGACAAAGCTGAGGCACAGCTGGGCTCTACACCTGATGCTCCCCACTGCTCTTGTGAGTGCTGCTGGGTGTGCAGGGGAGAGGGGAGGGTCACCTCCAGTTTGCTGCCTTCTGCCCAAACTCCAGGCTTGGAGACAGGCAGAAATGTTCCATTACATCCTCACAGGAAATGTCTTTTCCTTCCCTTCTGTCAAGCTCCCTGCCTAGGGAATAATCAGCAGCTAGTTTGGAAAATATTGGCTTTGGAAATAGGATACATTTTCCTGTTTTACGTTGTTGGTTGTAAACACTTAAACAAACTTCATACCAGTGTTTCTTTTTTGTTGTTGTTGTTTTGCCATTTTAGGTGTGTTTTTTTTTTTTTTTTGGAGGCATTCTTCAATTAACAGTAGGATTGATTCTGGAACCATTCTGGTTTCTTCTGAATACATTACTGTGCAATATGTACCTACATATTGTGTTTAATTCTGTCTACTAATGTCTACTGTCTACTGTCTTCTAATTGGGTGCCCAAACAATTGTCTTGATAGAAAGGGTACTTATAGAGCACTGGGCAGAATTAAACTGGCCAGAAAGCACCAGTTGCTTCCAAAGATATTTTCTCTCACCTTGTGTTTCCTGAAAACCAGACATGAAATATCCTTTGCAGAGGGCTTTCTCTGTAACAGAAGACCATTGTACCATTACTCTCACCTGCTCTGGCCTCTTGGTAGACTCTCCCATCTGTGTAGGGAGGCAGTGATCAGCAGGCAGAAGAGAATAAATTTGGTGGTCTATTCACAAGGCAGAACAGGGTGCAGAAGGTGATGACTGTCTGTAGGGTTAGTGTTGCTATGCCAGGAGAAAGTTCTTGTGATGAGCAGCCCCAGGCTGTGGCCACACTGGGATGATGCCTTTGGCCGTGCCCAGGGATCAGTGGGGACTGCAGTGCCTGATGCCCTGGGACACTTGGCCACACCAAGTTTTAGGCTTAGCTCTGGCTCAGAGGGTGTTTACTCCACAGGGCACAGCAAACTATCTGCCTTCATTTTCCCTGAATAAAGCATGTTTAATGCCAGGTACTTTTGCTTAAATAGGGTGTCTTACCTCAGTGGCTTGTTGACATCCTATTTTAAAACATTGAGTTGTTAAAATAATAAGCAAAATTTAAATGACAAGGAGATGAATTCTAACAACAAATTTCCTGGAATTCACAAATATAATTTGGAAAATAGTTCACTGCCTTTTTTGATTTTTATCATTTTATTATTTATGTGCTGATGTGCAGGGATTGTGGCCACTCCTGAATGATTGCAAAAATGTGGTCTGAACTGGTCACCTGCATATTTATTGTTTCTACTCTTCATCCCATGTGTTGTATTGTAGAGTATTTAATCTGAGGCATGATTAAGGGCAGAGGATGAAGTTCAACAAGTATGACAACACTATATTTTCGTATTAATATCTATGAACGCATTTGTCTTTCAGAGCTTTAGGGAACATATGTAGCATGCATGTCTTGAAAAAATAGAAGTAAACAAAATAAATATGTAAAAAAAAAAAAAAAACAAAACAGGAAAAGAATAAGTAAGATACACTGGCTGCTCCTGTAATGTATTTGTGGGCAATGTGACCTGTCTGTACTCTACCACCCTCTCAGCATGGCTTGGAGCACTGCCCTGTAGGGATAGCCACCTGAGAAGTGCACAGACTGCTCATCTTGCTCGCCCTGCACACGGAGAGTGGGGAGAGATTTGGCCAGAAGGACTCAGTATTTTCCAAAGGAAGAAATGATGCAGACCACGCTAAAGGTGATTTATATTTGCATCTCTTGTGACCTTTCAGTAAGATCCACTGCACACCAGCTTGACCTTTCCATGGTCCAGCTGCTGAAGAGTTTGAAAAGAACATGTTTAACTCTGCTATTTGCTGCAGGGCTGTGTATTTACAATGCAGGGTAAGGTCTTGCACAAAGACCAGAGGGCCAGTTACCTCATGTTCTAGAACGTGATTGCCTTAATTTCGTTTTATAGATGTGTTCCTTAAAGTAACATTTTTAATGTATTTTTTAACATTTTAACATATTTTTTTAAAATACGTACTAAGTTTGAGCCAGTACATAAAGTTATCCTTGGCAGAACTGTCCAGACATGCAAATCCCTCAGCTCAGTAACATTTACTGTACAATTTGCATTAAACAGGAGTCCCAATAAAGCATAATTATTAATAGAGTTAATTATTGCAATAGAAATATCATGTTATATATACTGCTAACTAATGCTTACTAATTACTTTGGAGAAGTATTGACTGTGCATAACAGTGATGCTGCAGTGTCTAAGTGGAGCCTTTCCCATCAGACTCTTTCCTTGCAGTCATCTCCATCTCCACTCAGCTGTCCTATAGAAGATCCAGACCCCCCTGACACATTTTCTTATGTTGTAGGGATGACAGATGAACTCATTCTCTTTTGCTTTCCTCTTGTGCCATATTTTTGTTGTGAATTGTTGAAATTCAGTGTGTGCAAACATTTTTTTGGTAGTTATCCTGTGTTCACAGGTCTCCTGTGCATGTGGTTGATGATTCAGGTCTCACTCAGATACCTGAAGTGAAGACTGGGGGTGAAGTGAAGACAGCTGGGTTGCTGTGCTCGTCATCCTTTTTATTTTGAAGTGTTAGTAGTACAAGAGGGATCTAGCAGGGATCTGTGGTACCTATATAGCTACAAGTGTGTCCTACTCAGTGATGAAACCAGGACCAGCAGCCAAAACAACTACAAGGTTGGGTAAGCTGTAACTCATACTATCCGGTGCTGCTGACACATATCACACAAATAATACAGTGCTGGATAAACAAATTTGTTCATATACAAGTTTTCATAGGAGCATATTTCAGTGATATAAAAACGATTGAAAGTTCTCGCTTTCTTAAAAATGTGCCTGAAGCTCTAAATCAGCACAAATGGTTTTGTGACTTTGCTTGTGGAAGTAGCTCTAATGTAAACATTCAGCACCTTTTCGTATACTGTGAAGCCTTTTCTTAAATAATAGTAGTCTGAATTCATGTTATTGATGATAATAGCAGAAAGAGAAGGAATTAAGCTGATGGGGGTCCCACCTTTGGGAGACGTTTATCTGAACTGCTGTTTGCGCTGAGTTTTCACTCATCCTATAAAAAGCTGGTTAATGCCTAGTTTTGCTGTCTTTGTCTGAGAATCACAGAATATATCTCTGGACCTAATACTTGATTCTTTGTTTGCATTGCTTCACTAAGAGGTGGCATAGCTCTGAATGGCCAATATAAAGGTATGAATTACCGAGCAATTGATTGCTTAGAACAATTAGTTTTGGGAACCAAAAAAAAAATAAAAATAAAAAAGCAGAATAATGGGAAGAGCTTATATGAGCTTATATTACATGTGCTAATTATGACAGATCACTGAATATAATAGTAAAAGGGAATTTAATGTTTTAGTATGGAATCTGTTATGCCTAACTATAGATGTCAAAGCTAAATTAGGGACACAAAGTGGATCATAGGGACACAAAGACAGTCATTTATCTTCTCTCATATAATCAGAGAGAAAAAGACACCTTCAGAGCAAGTTTTTCAAATATAATATTTAAGTTTAGATGTACTTCACTGCTTATGGAAAAGCCCACCTGACTAGTTTGGACTAAATTATGAACATATTTGAATTAGATGTGGCAAATCTCAGCCTCAGTACTGTAGCAAAACAGATCACATGGCAAGAGAATGTCAAGCTAGTAACAGCCACGGCTAGCAGTAGTGATACTTGAATCATGGGGATAATATCAATATTAAATAATTGGGGAATCAGCCCTGAGGAATCAGGACAAGTGTGTCATTAACTTACCTGTTTACGGTCTTTCATCCTGCATCCTTATTTGCACTGTAGTTCAAATTCAGAAAGTCAAAATGTTTCTTCTGTCCCTCTGTATAGATTCTTTGCCTTTCTTGTCTGGTCACTAACATACACCACACACAAGGCTAATCTGCATGGAAATTAGAGTATTTGAATCTGGCCGTAGTGTCTAAATTGACGAAGTTACACCTGAAACATGTTTCATGTGAAAAGGGGGGGATCAATGCAAGAGAAAATGCGAGGGGTCTTCTTGAGAACTGAGGAATGAGTTAATTAGCACTGACTGGAGGAAACACAAAAGTGCTGATGTGGAACCCAAGAAGACTTTCAAATATTTGCTGTTTTCCTGCTTTTTATTTCAACTCTGAATATTAGGTTGCTGCAAATGGGGCATGGGAGTCAAAGCATATTACTGGATATGATGCAGTGACAGAGGTTTCTTGCTGCAGTAAAATCAGAAATGTTTGTTAAAAATCTTCTCTCAACACAAAATCTAGTATTACATAGATAAAATGCTCATTTTATGGTTTCAGAATCTAACGGATTGATTGACTAATATATAAAAAGGAAAGGAAAGGAAAGGAAAGGAAAGGAAAGGATAGGAACGGAAAGGAAAGGAAAGGAAAGGATAGGAACGGAAAGGAAAGGAAAGGAAAGGATAGGAACGGAAAGGAAAGGAAAGGAAAGGATAGGAACGGAAAGGAAAGGAAAGGAAAGGATAGGAACGGAAAGGAAAGGAAAGGAAAGGAAAGGAAAGGAAAGCAATAGTTCACTTGGAAGGGACCTACAAAGAGTCCAAATGCCTGACCACCCAAGGGCTAACCAAAAGTTAAAGCATATTAAATGAAGGGATTATCCAAATGCCTCTTGAACATAAACAGTCATGGGGCATAACCCACCTTTCTAAGAAGCCTGTAGCAGTGCTTGACCACCCTCACAGTAAAGGAATTCTTCCTAATGCGCAGTCTGAACATCCCCTGGTGCAGCTTTGCACCATTCCCAAACATCCTGCCATCAGTTTACATGGAGAAGTGCCCAGCACCTCCCTCTCCACCTCGCCTCCTCAGGAAGTTGTAGAGAGCAATGAGATCACCTCTCAGCCTCCTCTTCCCCATATAACCCAAGTGTTGTCAGCCTTTCCTCATGGGATGTGCCTTCCTGCTCTTTTACCAGCCCTCCTCTACTTTCTGGATGCTTATCTGTGATAAGAGTTATTCAAGAGAAATTAAAAAATGACACTTAGAAAATTGCAGCAGAACAAAGGGGATACTCCGCTCCTAGGAAGGAACATTTCACCTGCACTAGATCAGCAATATGTTCTACACATGAGGAAGGTATGTTGCTGGCTACTTTTCTTAATGACTGTTTTTTCATTTGAGAGTTGGCAACGGAATTAAGGAATCAGTGGTGATTATTGTCTTTGTATCTACATTAACTTGAAATGCTGAGACTATGAGAAAAGTTACATTTCTACAGCTTTACTTTGTGGTATGGGAAGGCTGAAAATCTTTGTCTTGAGAGTGAGTAGGCTATTTAAAAGCTATTTAGAAGTATGCTCCCCAGTGTATTCAGAGTGTTAAGCACAGATCTTGGGGACTATGGAAGGGAAAAGAAACAATAGGAATTTTTGTGGCATGACTCTATTTTGCCTATGGGTAGCAGATTTCATTGAATTAGCTGTGAATCACAGGAACTCAGCACTGCATTGCACTGTGACTTTTGGCCTCTATCAAACTGCAGACATGTCTCCACATTTGGTAGCTATATTTCATGTTCCCTCCAATTACTTCCTGTATGTCAGTCATTTTGTTATTCTATTAGAGTCTAAGCTTGAAAAGAAAGCTGTATGCAAACCTGTGACATTGTTGACTTTCCATCTGTGCTAGAATTAACCAATAAAGCAAATATACTGAGGAGGGAAAGCCTGCCTACCGATGGTATTTCATAGCTAGAAAACATTTATATTGAGGACATCAGGAGTGTGAGATGCAGAAATAACTAGAAAAAAAAGAACTAATATAGCCTTAGAATAAACACAGAGTAGAAGTCAGCCTCTTCTTCCAAATGTTACCATGTGGCCGTTTTTAAATCCAGACTTGTGGTCCATCTAGATGGCAACCCCAGATATTTTTGAAGAGGGTCCTTGAGAGCATGTGAGGGGGCCACTGGGCAGCTCAGCATGTCAAGGGCTGTGCTCACAGCTGCTCATCTGACAGTCTTCAACTGTATTGGAGCCACAACCTCTGTTTCCTCCAGAGCATCATATGAGGAAAAAGGGGCTGATTTCTTTCCTCCAGTAGTTAGGACGGTTTCCACTGAAATCAGTGGGGACTTGACTATCTCAGAAAGGAAAGCACACCTGGTGTCTTTGTTTAGCAGCCTTCATACTCCTCTGCTAAGATACCCTGAAGGTGGTTGTCCTGCAATTAATGAAGATAACTCCTGCATTTCCCACCTTTCTGATGCTGTTTTTCTCCACATATAAAAATTCCTCATCAACTAACTTTTATCTTTTCAAGAAACTTTTTATTTTTTTTATTTTTTTTAACATTAATGGAAATCACAATTTAGATATGAACAAGTACACAGCAGCTAGGTTCTATGTGTTTCTATAAACAGACTGCAGCCCAAGAGGGTCACCTATTGAAGTGGATGGAGCTTGGGAATATTGACAGTACAACAAATTTCCACTGCCCAACTGCTTTTGTCCTTTGCATATTCTGCTACTCTGCCAAATCTTATGCTGGCAAGGAATGGATGCATGACATTTTACACAAAGTCTAGCCTGAGCTGTAATATATGCTGTGCTAATATAGCCAATATCAATAGTTTGCAGTGGAAAACTGGTGAGTCTTTCATTAATGTAAGCTAGGATAAAGAATGAAAATAAAATCAAAACCAAGGTTGTCATTCTACTAAGCTTACAAGAATTACCTAATGCATGAATGTCACTTAAGAGGTATGAAACAATTTTCTGGCTGTCAGTCTCTTTCAGTGAAGGATGCTTCAAATTTTACAGTACTTGTATAAGAGCAAGTTATATATTGCTTATGGAAATGGCTTCTCTAGGGAATAAGCCTTCATTCCTCCTGGTTTGATTCTATTCTGGAGGATTTTTTCAGATATACTTGGCTTGGAGATAGCAAAAATTTAGAATTTGTTTTTTCTAAGAAGTTTGGTCTCTTCAGCTTTTCCTCATCTTCTTGGATATGGAAGAAAACAGTATTTCCTCAAGTTTTTTTTTTTTTTTTTTTTTTCCTTTTAATAAAAGAGATATGATAACTGTTATTGTTATAATTCTGAGAGCATTAAAGCATTTCCACACAGCATGTATTTCCCCAGACTCTGGCAGCAACTAAAAGGAACTGACATTTTTGTCAGCTGCCTGCTTTGAGCAAAAAGAACTGAAAGTAGAAGAAATGCCATGTTCAGGCAACAACTGAGGCTTTCTGGGCTCTACAGTTTGGAAGATCCTCCACAGTGAGAACTGCCCTTTAGCAGATCTGAGAAGCTGAGGCTTTTCTGCCATCCAATGACTGTGTTATTCTGTAATATTTTGCACTTGGTAAAACAGTATTTTGGGATGAACATCTCCGATTTTTAGTGTGAACAATTCCCACTCTTTCTTCTGCAATTATCTGCCAGTGTACTCTATAAAAAATCAGTGCCAAAGCCTGAACCTGTGGACAAACCTCAAATCAAGGAGCTATGTCTATCACAGCAGGACTAAACCTTCTCCTCCATCTCTGAAGAGACCACCCAGTCTGTCTTAGTCATAACCCTGTGCACAGAATAGAAGAGGGCGCTGATGCTTCTCCCAAGGACTTCTTCCTTTCAATCAACCCACAGAGCACAAGCCCCATAGCCCTGGAGACACGGTGCCCTCAGCTCTTGCATTGGCCTGCCCACAGACTGGCTTCTCTGATGATTTGCTTGGGGTACATTTGAATATGTGCTTATAGTGAAAGTTTCTCTGTAAAGAGTAGTTTGTGTCAGTAGCACTTTGACATCTCACAACAAAGTGTTTCTTACAAATATTTAGAGTTTCTAGGTGGACAGATGTTATAAATTATCATAAAAGTTTTGTGAAGAAATTTTTTTTAATCTTTATGTCCAGGCTCGGTACAGATAGAAGTGGATCTGTTCTTATCTGGCTTATTTGCTGAAACATCTTCCACTATTAATCTGGAAAGCAGAGGCTTTTCTTTTGAAAAATTGGCATGCAGAGGCAAACCTGGCCCCAGCACCACAGATGCATAAAGCACTTTGGCAGAGGGATAAATGTGGTTCTGAAAATGAAGCTCGTCTCTCTAAGGATCTCTGCAGGAAAGAGAGAGTGGTGCTGATGGTGGGGCTGAATTTGCAGCTTTTCATATTCATCTCTGGGACTGATTCATTGCTTTTGTCCGAAGACTGCAAAAAGGAGAACTCTGAAACTACTTTTGCATTTAATGAAGATGGAAGGCTATTTGGAGACTTCAGAAGGAGTCACATTGCTATTAGTCAAGGTGGGAAGAAACATCTGCCATCAATGCCTTTTTTTTTTTTTTACACAAGATGACATTTTAGTTTTGTTTCATGCCTCTAAAAATATGTCTGCGAAGGACATCTTTAAAAAAAGGGAGACAGGAAAGGGAAATTTTGTCTTAATGGATTAACATGAGATTTATCTGAGCAGTAGTATTTCAGATTCCTTTAGAACAATAGAAGACCAGGCCTGGGATGAGGACAGCATTAAGTGGCTTTCTTCTCAAATTATTCTGGGCTGAGGTGGAAAAAATGCTTTTCTAAGGTGGTCTGGAAATATAGAACCATTATTTTGTCCTCATGCTATTATGACAAAGGCTTAATGATTCTTCAGATGAACTCCTTCAGCTGAGAACACATTAATATAAATGTTTTGCTTATCCTCCTTTGCTGGACTTTCTGAAGCAGAATTTGGGAAGAGCTTAGTTTTGTCTATCACCCATAAAAATAAGCTCAAATAAGTTAATGTTTGTTACAATGGGCATTGGAATCAAATCAAATGTTCAAATCAAATAAAACATCATTGTTCCTACAGTCTCGTAAATGAACAGAATTATATTTTAATAGTTAGCATATAAATCTAAAGGCACTGTGATACAATGAAATACTTTGTGAAAATAGAGGGAATTTGGTGTTTTGTAAAGATCTGCATTAGTGATAAGAAATATGTATAAACTTTGATCAGGTGTGAAAGCACACCATTTTGTTAAGAGCATCACAAGGTGTCAGACAGAGAGAAACCATCAAGAGTGACAATCATCTCACTAGATAGGATGGCAAGAAGTTAAATAACTGTGTCAATGTGAATTGTACAGTGTTTCCTTCAGAAACAATGGGAAGAAAAGTCTGAGTCTGGTAAACAATTTCTCTGCCCTGTTTTCAGGATTAAGTACATCATCCTCTGGAGAAACATAGTTTTTGTAGGGAACTGTTGCTTCTCTAAATTAAACACGCTAAGCTGCTGGAAGCAGACTATAAAGAAAGCAGACTATAAAGAATCTTAAGATTTTTTTTTTTTTTTTTT
>VXAV01002345.1:30175-58841 GCA_013399715.1 Alectura lathami | reverse complement strand
CCCTTCCCTCCACCTCTTCCCTAGACTGTTATGTTATTCTTCTTTGAACTCCCTGGAGTTTCTCAACGCCCATCTCGAGGAGAAGACAACAGACCTGGACACTATTTCCTCAAAGTAACGTACTCTCCTGCTCCTGCTTGGGATTTCCATCTGAAATTAGAAGGATGACATTAACACATTGCTTTGGGACCTCAGAACGAGTAATTGCTTCCCCTAACCATCAGATCCTTTCTGAATAACCTCATCCTGGAGTGTGCTGGTCCATCCTGTGCACACGGCCTACATTCTTTGAAAAGATAAATCTTTTGATGGACTAAGCTAAGCTGATTTCTTTTTAAATTCCAGATCTCAAAACACATAAGGCAGACATTTTTCAGAAGGGTAATACTTCATCTGTAAAATTTGACCTTCACTGATTTCACAGGGATGCAGCTCAGAAAAGAGGCAGTGTTTTGTAAACCAAGTAATCTCATCTCTCACATACTATTTTTCTGATTTTCAAATATAATGATTGATTTTTTCCTCAGGAGTGCAGCCACAGAAAACAGCCATAAATTAACTGTTTGAATGCCTGACAACCTCTGTCACAGAGAAATCCTGCAGAATTGGCCTCACATTCACACATTCCTCATATTTGCAATGGCAGCTCTGTAGGAAGAGATGTACATTTTCTGTGCACAGAGACTGATTTGGCAGGAATCCAATCTCAGCCGAACTAGCCTGAATGCAGAGTAACATCACTGACTGTGCAGCTGTTACTCTAGGTTTATCATAGAATCATCCAAGTTGGAAGGGATTTTTAAAGGCCATCTAGTCCAACTCCCCTGCAGTGAACAGGGACACCTACAGCTGGATCAGGTTGCTCAGAGCCCTGTCCAGCCTGACCTTGAAGGTCTCCAGGGACGGGGCATCCACCACCTCTCTGGGCAACCTGTGCCAGTGCCTCACCACCCTTAGTGTAAAAAAACATTTTCCTTATATCTAATCTAAATCTCTCCTTCCTCAATTTGAAACCATTTCCCCATGTCCTATCACAACAGACCCTGCTAAAGAGTCTGTCCCCTTCTTTCTTGTAGTCCCCCTTTAGATACTGGAAAGCCACTATCAGGTCTCCCCAGAGCCTTCTCTTCCCCAGGCTGAACAGTCCCAATTCTCTCAGCCTGCCCTCACAGGGAGGTGTTCCATCCCTTTGTACACTTATAACTCAACTTGTCCTGAAATCTCAGAGTTGGCACCTCCACGAACAGAGTGCATTGCTTACTGGGTGTTTGTTTGCAGAGAGAGCAGATAATATTAAAGGGAGCACTGAAAAATTTCTCCATTTCAGGGATGCTCTGAGAATTTTAGGAAAATATAAAATATTTCTAAGGAAAAGTATACAGAGAATAATCTGCCCTGCTTTATTCCAGATTGTCTTACTGAATGTGCATATGTATTGCTGGGGAATGCCCATGTACCAGATGCAAAATGACTGCCCTTCACCATCACTCAGAAGCCAATTGTATATTACTGTTGCTTGTGCTTGAGATACAAGGTCCTGACAAGTGGTTTGTTATTAGTTGGCAGTGGGTATAAGAATAAGCAGCCTATGGTGAGAGGAAGACGCTTCAATGTTTTAAACCTGTATTTTTTAAAAAAAGGCCTCAGATGCTCTGCTGTAGGTACAAATGATCACATGGAAGCAAATAGCTAACCAGTCCTTAAAATTTACTCGTAATTACACAGGAAATTGTATATATAAAGTCTGGGCCCCGACTCCCATTTCTGTTGCATACTAGAGGTCCATGATATCTTTTCTTTTTATGCCCTATTTCTGTTATATTCACTAAAACCTTCTGACTACAAGCAACAAAATTGTTCATGTCATTCAATACTCTATTTCAAACACCTGTTTTATACAAAATAATTGTCTCAGAATGTTTCTTTTGGTTTATTTATTGATAAATAAATATCCCCTGCTCTTCTTTCCATACAGTCTTTATGCAGCTTTTCCTTTGAAAACAAATCAGTTAGAAATTGAATCATTATTAAGCATTTCATTTCTAATCCATATCTTTCTCAGCTTCAGACATACACCTTTGAGAATGTATTTTATTTTAGCAAGTTTTGACTTTACAGGAGGTTAGCTTTAATAAAGGTGGCTGAAGAACTTTCTAGTGAATAATTTTCTTCTGGAAATGCATCAAAGAACAAATCTTTCCCCAGCATGCCTTTAAAGGTGAATGGATTGGTTAAAAGGAAAAAAAAAAATTAAAACTGTCATGATAGTATCAAAATGTTTTCTATTGGTTATACAGAAATACAGATTTTTGGGCTTCATTATTTTCATGCATGTTCAATGTTTGTGTATAACAGTGTACCATGAAATCTGTATTTCCTATTATGTAGTGCTATATATTTTCAATATAATATATATTATCTTACATATATTATCACTATATTATGTATTGGTCTTAAATCAAAATAAATGATAACTACTGAAATGCATACAGAGGGCATCTGGACAACACAAGAGAAGCTCCTTTTGTACAATGGCACAACGAGTGAATCAGTGCATAAACACAAAACCTGAGCCTCAGCAGAGTTTCAGTCATCTGGAACAGGTTTTTTTGGAGTTCAGACCTGAGCAGTGCCTTCTCTGAGCACTTTTCCTGACCTCACAGACTTTTGTTTACACATTTCCTTCCCTTCTAGCACAGTAGGTTTTTTGTTTGTTTGTTTTGTGTTTTTCCATTTCTTCCTCTTTCTCCCAAGCTATGCCTCTGTCCCTCCTACTGGTGCCTGCTTCCGTGGCTGTTGGCAGAGTGAAGTGTGTGGTCCTGGGCTGCCCTGTTTCTCATGCAGGAAGCAAATGATGCCACTATCTAGCTCACAAGAACTCTGACAGCCAATTACCAGAGCACAGAACTGGGACTGGCTCTGAAACACATTTTCTGTAAGGATTTGGGCTTGAGGAAATACAATGAGAGCAGGTGGCTTTAATAAAAATTGTTTTGGCATGATATGACTCAAAATCTCTAGTTCCAGCCACCATTTGACCTTGGTTATTTATTTGCTAGTATCTAAAACATGCAGATTTGAGTCAATTAGCAAGCGTAAGTCACAACTGACTTGGGGAGGAACAGCTTATCCACCTGAGACCCTTCAGATGTGTAACTAATAAGAAGTTGTCAGCTTACATCAATTTGTACACATCTTGCCTACATCAGAGATGTAAAGGCAAAATCTAGTGTTCTGAAAGCTGACATGGAGTTAAGGATTCCACAGGGAACTGAATCAATGCACACATTACATTGATCATAAATAGTTTTTCTTTGTGGCAGGCTATTGATGAGGCTTTCCTCCTTGTATAATTCTTTCAGAAATATGTGTAGGAGAAAAGATAATCAAATGGAAACTGCATCTGCAAAATACAAGAGGCAGTTGTAATATTTTATGAAACGCTGCTTGGTGGGTGAGCTGAAACATCTCTCATGATTTCTCTATCTGAAAGATGTATCCAGTGTGTACAAAGGTAGGTGACTTTCAACCACAGGAGCATGGATTACATACAAAAGGCTGGTATCTGATCTCAGCTACACCTGCATGCACCAAGATAAATTATTTGACTACACTGATGCAGATGGGATCTGAGTCTGGCACCATATTTAACCTGAGGATACTGTTGTCTTTTTCTGTAAAAGTGTCATATTTTCAACAGAAGTTGGTAAACATGCATATAGGACAAGGGGGAATGTTCAAAGTCAGGTAGGTTGGGGCTCTGAGCAGCCTGATCCAGTGGGTGGCAAACCTGCCCACAGCAGGGGGTTGGATTTCAATGATCTTTAAGGTCCCTTCCAACCCAAGCCGCTCTATGGTTCTAGGAGTTACAGAGCATCCAGAAAATTTAAAAGCTGCCCAGAACAAAAATTCTAGCCACCTACCTGACACGAGGAAGCAGCTCTTCTGATCTCAGTTTTTGCACCTGGATTAGGAAGACATGCAGCATGGGGTACACGCTTCCAGGTGGCTGGCAGCAAATGCTGAGTCAGGGTCCCACTTCGCCTTTGGGTGAGTGATGGATTGAGCTGGGGGCATCTGCAGACTCTCAAAGCTGATGGCCCCAGATCAGCTGCCTGCACAACACCTCTGTGGCCCCTCTGCTGCCACAGTTCCTGGGGGTTTGATGGTCCGTACTGAGTTTTTATACTCACAGCACCACTTTGAATCAGAACATTAACATTCTCCACAATTTATCTGTGGGAAATCAGGGCATAGGTGAATTCAGTAACTTTGAAGTTACAAAGGTAATCTCAAGATCCTGGACAGTCTCAAGATAAAGGCTCATTCCTTGCTTAAAACATAGTTACAGCTTTAGTGTGGGACTAAAGAGAAGCCTCAGTCAAAGTACAGTCCACTCAGCAACATTTTGTGCTCTCTAGAGTTGACTTCATCGTCTATCATTCTTATGTACAGTGTTCTGCAGAAGTATCACAAAAGCAAAGTATCTTAATGTAAAAGACAGAAAAAATCATGTCACATAAAAAGACATCGTTCAGCTGAATGCTGATAACTCTGAGTCTTTTTTATATTCCATCAAGTACAAAAAATAAATTATTGAGGAGCCCAGTGTCATGCTTCTGATGACTGTATGTGTCCTGAATACTTCAGTATAATAGAATATAAGTAATATGGGAAATCCAAAATTTCTCAGTCAGAGTTCATACTAGGTGTAAAATTGAGAAGGATTTTACTAGTTTTTCAAAGCTCCTTCTCATTTTTCCTTTGTTGTCAGGATGTCAGAAGATTACTGACTGCACTGCGACCCTAATTCTGCTTTCAAACTAATTTATTGTCATTTTATTATGCCTAATAGTTTCTTCTGATGCAACCATGTGAAAGAGAATAATCAAGCCCTAAATCGGTATGAGGCTAATATTTATCTTGAATGCCTTAAGAGTTTCCACTTTAAAATGAAATGTGGCAATTAGCTTTTAATAAGGTCTCATTATTTTAATTAAAAAACCTACAGATATTGAGTTTTCAGATAAGTTTAACATCACAAGCTTCTTCAGACTCTAACTCTGTTTTTATTAGCTGATAACAAGTAAGACATTGAGATAGGTCTGACTGACCATATATGCCAAATATTAAGGACATCTTAATGTCTTCCACTGACGTGTGGTGAGAGGTCTCTGACTCTGCCGCAGTTCTTCATTACTCCACACTCTAAACAAAAGTATATGATATGAGGATAAGATTGTTTTTCCTACAGATGTTGGACCCCAAAAAGGCCAGGCAGAAAATGTGGTAAGGAGACAGCTGCAGTGAGGTAGATATGCCTTGCTCACCCAGCAAAATGATGCCCCATTTCAGTCAAAGCGCTGTTGGAAATGTGAACGGATTTGAGGAAGAATTTTAAAACCTGAAAAGATGCCTACTGTTAAGTAGTCCCCAGCCAAATGAGGTGTACTGGACGTAGTGAAGGCAACCTTGTATCCACATTGTCTTTGAAAACTTGTTGCAATCACATAAATTTAGTGTTGAGGAGAAAGAACATTTCTGTTCCATTCACAGTGACAAGTCCATCTTTGAAGCAGGGATATGAATCTCCTTCATTTTGAAGAAGATTTTGAGAAGTCTAGCCCAGACTGCATGTTTTCCTCCTGCTGGGTAACACTTAACCACACCAGCAATCACATTCTTTCATGCTAGGCTTGTTTCACTGCAAAGCAGACTTCAGACTTACTAACGGTTCCAAAATACTTGACTTTTCCCATCTCTGTACCCCAAAGCCAAGGCAAACCTGCCTGGTCTTGTAGGGGCTATGGAACAGAATAAGGCTTATCTGGAATGATCAGCTCTCACAATCACGGCAATATCTTGGTCCAGTGACTTGGAAATATTTGAAATGTGAACTCAAATGACACTTCATTTGTGGAGCTGCTTCACCAGCAGCAGCATGGCCCATGTTTTTTCAGCATGCTAGTGTTTGGAGTGAGATGGTTTCAGTGAATTGCATTCACTCCTGCAATGGAGCGACAACAGTTCGTCCCCCCAACTAATTTATTTGTCATCCTCTGTATGACATTATTTCAAACGTACTGTTGGGATAGGGGAGATTTCTGGATTGCCATTTGTATGACTCTAAGCAAAACCACAACCATCTTCTGGGGAAAAAGTATGCATCCGTTTTGCTTATATTTCTAGAGGAAGAAGCAGTGCACATGAAACATTTCGATTTCAGATCACTTTTATTCAAAAGAATTTGTACATAATCATAGACAGTCTTCAGTAACCTGCATCCAGGGCAAGATATCTGCAGGATAAGACATGGAGCAAGGCTAGGGGGACCTAAACAGATATCTCCTACATAAAATTATAGGGCTGAAAAGGACCTTACAGCTTATATAGTACAACACCATACACTGAAGAAAGCTTAAAGAGGCCTACACTTGTTCCCAGCAGGTGTGTGCCTAACTTGTTTTTAAATGTCCTCTACTTAAAAAATATGCAAGAGCCTCAGACAATATCCTGTTCCATTTTTTTTTTTTTTTTTTTTACTGTCCAGGTGGCCAGAAAGCTGTTCCTATTATCCAGCCAAGGCCAGTTAATTTGTCAGAAGTGAATCAGGTCAATACAATTTGTTCTTGTCAAATCTGTCAGCTGTTTTTATCATCTTAGTATGCTCTAGGCTCTTATAAATTGGTTATCTAACAACTTGTTCCAGAATCATTCCAGGAATTGGTTTTACACTGAATAATCTATAATTCCCAGTCTGTTTTTCAAAAGATCGGTACTGTATTTGCTTTTATTGCATTTTCTGGGAGCTGCCCATATTCTTTCAAAGATAATAGTGGGTACTTAATTCCTTTAAACAAGCAAAGGTGAATGTCATCAGGCCCTGGTGGCTTCAATTACACTTAGCTTATTCAGACGTTTTAAACTTAATATCTCCTTATTCTGGCTATGTTCCTATTCTCACATTAAATGTGGCTAAATATTTTATCAGAAATTAATCTTTTTGTGTGAAGACAGTGAACACTTCAGTACTCTGTGCATTGCCTGTTAAGGCATAATTTATCTAATTATGTTCCTTCTTCTTTCTACTTTCTGTATGACTTCTTTTGATTTTAGTGCTTACCAAGGTCTTGGTGCAGTGTAATGCACTTTACTCCCTATTTTTTAATTTGTCTCTTCTAAGTTTATCACTGTGCATCTGATGCAGCTCCTATCAGCAATTCCTGCTTTTCTTGATGTCCTCAGTCCCTCAGATTACCCACTTCAGACACTGAAGTCACACTTAATTTTACTGATTTCTAGGCTTCTCTCATTGTCTTTTCTTCTAAAATTTCATTCAAATCTTTTCTAGCTTTTAGAGCCTTACTGATGTGATTGCTGGTTAGTGGGTGAGTAAATTGGAGGGTTCTGTTACTTCTCTTCTTAAATTGGAAACAATGATAGAAAACTGCAGTGTTTTTTTGCTTCAGATGCCAAAATTAAAATTGCTCACAGACACAGTGTATTTATAAATATTGTTCATGTTAAGATTACTGACAATTTCAGTGGATTATTGAAATGTTCAAGGAACTCTGGTTTGAATATTAAGAGACAAATTTAGGCTTTGGCCTCAATCCAGAGTGGCATGTTCTATGTTGCCAGACCTTACCTGGGTATTTCCAAACTATTTACCTTTTCAGGGACTCCTCAGGGGTAAAAAGGCATCTTTGGACCTCCTACTCCTCTTTGGACTTCTTGCTGGGTGCACATCTCAACTTCAAGCTAGCTATGAGCAATGTTCATGAGAAATAGGGGAGAGGAGATAAAGGAAAAAGGAGCACTACAGTTGTCTGGTTTATATTTGTGAATTCATGCAGAAATCAAGTAAAAACAAGATTTAAAAAATACTTCCAGATTCTGCTGTTCTTCACAGAAGGAAGCAGAGCTAGCAGTAAGTGAAGCTTGAGCTCAGGCTGTGTCAGCAGATTAGTGTTAGTAACACAACGGTGCTACTCCATGGAGCAGTGAGTGGTGACCACCCCTTCTCAGCAACAAGGCTTTGAATCTTTGTAGCTAAAACCAGCATTTCTGGCAGCCAGGAAAGGTCAGCTGGCATCAAACCCTCACTGATCTGTGGTGCTCTTTTCTGGCTGCTACAGAAAGGAGCCAGACTTCCAGAGGTAGCTTCATATGTCAGGTTTTGGAGAGTTTTTCAGCATAGATGTTACAGTTACATTAGTGTCCCTAGATTTCCTGTCCTCTGGAGGAAAATATTTCTATTCCAGAGGAAGCCTAAGCAGACGGCAGTGGGCTAAGAGTTGGGGAGTACTTATGTGAAAATGTTATGGTCATAGCAAGTAACACCATATATTTGAAAACACAGTCATTGTACATCAGTATCAATGCTAACTACCTGTGAAATTGGTAACTGCTTGTGAAAGTATTTTCTCTTTGAAGTACAAGGTACACTTACTGCCAGAAGACATTCAAGAAGCATCCACATTGTGTACAGAACCTAATGTACCCACTGTATCTAGTGGGGTTCCCCAGGGTTCAGTACTGGGACCAGTACTGTTCAATATATTCATCAACGACTTGGATGAGGGGATAGAGTGCACCCTCAGCAAGTTTGGTGATGATACAAAACTGGCAGGAGTGGCTGACATGCCAGAAGGGTGCGCTGCCGTCCAGCGAGACCTAGACAGGCTGGAGAGCTGGGCAGGGAGAAATTTAATGAAATTTAACAAGGGCAAGTGTAGAGTCTTGCATCTGGGCAGGAATAACTCCAGGAAGCAGTATAAGTTGGGTTCTGACCTGTTGGAGAGCAGCATAGGGGAAAGGGACCTGGGGGTCCTGGTGGACAGCAGGATGACCACGAGCCAGCACTGTGCCCTCGTGGCCAAGAAGGCCAATGGCATCCTGGGGTGTATCAGAAGGGGTGTGGTTAGTAGGTCGAGAGAGGTTCTCCTCCCCCTCTACTCTGCCCTGGTGAGACCGCATCTGGAGTATTGTGTCCAGTTCTGGGCCCCTCAGTTCAAGAAGGACAGGGAACTGCTGGAGAGGGTCCAGCGCAGAGCCACCAAGATGATTACGGGAGTGGAGCATCTCCCTCATGAGGAAAGGCTGAGGGAGCTGGGTCTCTTCAGCTTAGAGAAGAGGAGGCTGAGGGGTGACCTAATTAATGTTTATAAATATGTAAAGGGTGGGTGTCAGGAGGATGGAGCCAGGCTCTTCTCTGTGACATCCAGTGACAGGACAAGGGGCAATGGGTGCAAGCTGGAACATAGGAGGTTCCGCTTAAATATGCGGAGAAATTTCTTCACGGTGAGGGTGACAGAGCACTGGAACAGGCTGCCCAGAGAGGTTGTGGAGTCTCCTTCTCTGGAGACATTCAAAACCCGCCTGGACGCGTTCCTGTGCGATCTGCTCTAGGTGTTCCTGCTTCGGCAGGGGGACTGGACTAGATGATCTTTCGAGGTCCCTTCCAATCTCTAACACTCTGTGATTCTGTGATTCTGTGATAATGTAATACGGGCTACTGTAATGTTTTCTGATCCAAGAAACCAAAACGTCTTGCAGTTGATGAATCAAGCTCCACCACAATGCTCTGTGTCAGATATTAAAGCAGGCATTACCAAAATACCATTACACAGTATTTCTGCAGTTGTTACCACAGGAGTCATAAATGGTGGCGTACAGCTTCCTACATATGCATGAAGTTACTCTTTCAAATCCTATATGCCTGGTCAAACTCCTCTCACAAGCTTTGGGAATGAAAAACATTCCTTATCGGAAAGATAAAGCTTATCTTAGTTCGCTTTACATCAGCATATTGGAATACCTGAAATTTGTAGCATCTGTTAGCTATGGTGACAGCTGCAGTTGGTCTGTCTGGGCACAGCTAGTCCTGTGCCACCTCTTACAAATCAATTATCCACTCTCTTAGGGAGATCATGGACTAATATTACAGTCATTTTCCTATTGTGAGCAAAGTTGCCTGAACCCATGACATGATGACAACTAAGGATAAAACCCAGAAAGCACTTCTCTTCTGTCAATTTGAATGTCTTCTCATTTGTGAGATTTAACTGTCTGCACCTGCACTATTGAAACAACAAATAATCTTTGTTTGGTATACAGGAGGAAATCATTAAAGCAGTATGAAGTTATCTTCACAAGTCTGAGTCCCTGCTGAAGTTCAGGTACTGCTTTTACTTTCCAGTTTTCACATCTGACTCCTGTACGTTATGTTCACACCTTTAACTCAAAGGGCAGCATTTCCTCCAGCAAAAACATCCCTCTGCAATGTTTCTATTTTCAGTGACTGGAACAGTCAGTGTAGGGACCAGGCAGAGCTCACTGCTTCTGGGCCAGAAGGGAACAGATCTGCCTCCAAGCCCCGGACCTCACTCTGCTTCTTTAACACCATTTTAGTAAGAAAGAGGGCTCATACGCATCATCCTAATGAACAGCATCCTGAATAGTGCAGCAGGGGACATATCCCACTGATAAAGAAAAATATCATACTTCATGATTCTTTGTAAGAGCTGAATGTACACTTTGGAATGCTTATGCCTTACTGCGCCAGGCCTGTGCAAGAGCTGTGGGAAATACATTATTCCAGAGTGCAGAATTTTTGCATAGGACTTATTAGACATCATAGAATGTCCCAAGCTGGAAGGGACCCACAAGGATCATCGAGTCCAGCTCCTGGCTCCACATAGGACCATCCAAAACCCAAACCCTGTGTCTGAGAGTGTTGCTCAAACACTGCTTGAACTCTGGCAGCTTGGGGCCATGCCCACTGCCCTGGGGAGCCTGTTCCATGCCCACCACCCCCTGGTGAGGAACCTTTTCCTAACCCCCAGCCTGACCCTCCCCTGACACAGCTCCATGCCGTTCCCTCGGGTCCTGTCGCTGTCCCCAGAGAGCAGAGATCAGCGCCCGCCCCTCCGCTCCCCTGTGAGGAAGCTGTAGGCCGCCATGAGGCCTCCCCTCAGCCTCCTCTGCTCTGGGCTGAACAAACCAAGGGGCCTCAGCTGCCCCTCACATCATGCCCTCTGGACCCCCTGATATTGTCATACATACAAGAGAGGGAGAGATTTACTTAAAGAATATGAAAATGGCACTGTAATTATAGAGTAGCTTCATAACCATGCATTATGATGATAAGAATATTAAAACTTCCTCCTGTTACATTTTTTTTTTTTTATTATGAAACAACTATAAATCAACATGAATGTGCCAAGTAAACAGTATGTTAATCCTTCTGGCTTGCTTTCCAACAATTTCTCCCCACTGAGCATGGAAGGAACGCGGTCTGGCTGCATGCATTCTTATCATCCCTAGGCACTTATATGCCATGACAGGCATGACTGAGTTAGGAATTCATCACAAGCAGTCTGCAGACAGCAAACAACACTTTGCAATGGCAATTTTACAGATGGAGCACCAATTAATTCATTTTCTCTAGTACAAAATGGTAATGTCAACATGCTAACAGTGTAATAAAATTATTGGAGAATAAATGTTGAGAATATAGCTTCTATGTACCTGCAACTTTTCTTAAACCAGAGACAGACTCCAGCTAGGATAAAATTTTCTGGCAGACCTTCAGACCTTCTGTATGTGGGCTAAAATATTGTTATCCAGAAAAAAAAAAAAAAAAAAAAAAAAAAAAATGTTTGCCTAGCTAGGTTAAGGGAAGAAGCCTGTTTTCACAACTGATAGGAAGTAGGTGTTGTTGAAAGCCAGACTGATTTTGCATTAGGTGCAAATTAATAGCTGGGACTACAAAAAGACAAAAATATTAAAAATATTACAGCATTAAAGGACAAAAATGACTGTTTTTAGTAAATGCAATGATTTCTGACATTTTACTGATTTTTTTTTTTTTTTTTTCTGGGATAGAATAGAAATCTTAAGAAAATTATATACCACAAATGTAGCAACAATAATTACAGCATGTCTAAATATATTTTTAAAATGTGAAATGATGCACAGGACTGCATACCCAACAAATCAGCTTATCTCTACAGCACGTATGAATCATGGATACCATTCACTGCAACATGATCATTTTGCTTAAATTGTATGCAGTGATTATCTGTGCTTCAAAATAAACAAGGGAGAGAGAAGGCATATGCATTGAAAAATAGATCAGCTATCTCTATAGTATATGGACAAAAAGGAAAGGAGATGAACTCAAGGGAAAGTTCTCTCATCCTGAAATTACAAATCAGTATAAACAGGTTGGATTGCAATAACAACTGTCATTCACTTGTCCTCATAAATGTTTGTTTACAAATTAGAGTTTGAAAGGATTTCAGGCAATAGCTTAAATATTTTCATTTCTGCTGTAAAAAACAACATCAGAGAAGCATGCATACCCTCTGCTCTGTTGAAAAACATCTTCAGCAGGACTCGGCCTTGACTGACAAACCTGAGACTGCCAGCAGCAGTAGTAACACCAGACCAACACTGTTCCCTCCATGACTTAAATCAGAGATAACCTAAGTTCTGGCACTAAAACCAAGCAGAAAGCTAGCTTTGTTTCCTTTCCACAGAGGTTTAGGCAATCAGTTACTGCCTGGGGAACGGCTCAAGGTTCTATTTATTTTAAATACTCAGATTAGAAAAATACAACAAATACAGCAGTTTTCACTGATTCTAGTGCCAGTTAAAAAGAGCAAAGAGGACAAAAGTCAGATGTAGTCTGGTCTGAGCCCTATCTAGTGCTACAGAATTCTTTGCTCCAAGTGCAAAAGGCTAATTGAGCTGCTCCAGGCAACAGTGGTGCTTATCTGAGTTAATTTATTTTGTGGCCTATTATTGCCGACAGCACCTCAGCTACCAGGGAAAGTGCTAGAAATCCTTTCTGTGAAAGGACATTGTGTCTTATGCAAAGGACAGTGTTTACACTCCCAAGGCTCTGTGTTCTGCAGAACCAGCACACATCAGAGTCTCGGCTTCCTTCTGGAGCAGCTGTATAAGGTTTCTTTGCTCCTGGTGAGCGTTTTAGTTTTAGACTCCACTGGCTATTAACCCTTGAGGAGAGAAACTGGCAGCTCTTGAACCAGCACATTCCTTAGCTCCCTGCCACTCTTCCCCTCTCTTAACCTCCTCACTAGGGATACATGCAGCAGCAGCCTGTGGTGCTCCACACGTAGTTCCAAAGTGCAGATAAAGGCACTGAACTGGAAAGGCAATCTGTGGTAGGGCTAAATGAGGATTTCAACTGAGTTTGTCGATTGAGCTAATCTGATTGAAGAGAGCATCTTCCCGCTTGTCTAGGAAAGGTCTGCATGATGCAGCTTGGCTCTGGCTTGCCAAATAAATACTTTCAGATGATTCTGGACTGTCCTCAGAAATATTCATGCAGACTGCACAGCCTCTCTGTATACCAGATTTGCTTTATTTTAACAGAGTTGTTTCACATTATTGATGGTTTTAAAATCAATTTATTTGATTCAAACAGTTGTGTGAATAGTCTTACTTCTTTAAAAAATAAAAGGCTTAAAGAGACTCAACTCATATTAAGTCAGTCAAACGAGACAGAAAATTTCAGTTAAATTAATACATGTCTATGCCTGGTTAATTTCATGTTTGATCAAAGGAAACAACTCAATCAGCAAATGGCTTTGCCTTATATCTGTGTGTCATCAAACTGCACCATTCTTGACCACCTTCTCCTTCCCTTCCAAATGTAGTTTGCTTCTTTAGGAGAAGCAAAAAAGAAGATATTAATTCCAGTTGATTATGCTACGCTGCAAACAAATGGAAAATATATTTGTATGAGGAAAAAAATCTACCTAATATAATGAGAGTATAAAACAGTAATTAAAAAAAAATTATCCACTGTATCTGTTCAGTTCTTTAATATTAAAATCACAGAATCACAGAATTGCTTGAGTTGGAAGGGACCTTTAAAAGCCATCTAGTTCAACTCCCCTGCAATGAACAGGGACAGCTACAGCTGGATCAGCTAGATCAGGTTGCTCAGAGCCCTGTCCAGCCTGATCTTGAAGGTCTCCAGGGACGGGGCTTCCACCACCTCTCTGGACAACCTGTTCCAGTGCTTCACCACCCATACCATATAACTTCTTCCTTATATCTAATCTAAATCTTCCCTCTTTTAGTTTGAAACCGTTTCCCCTAGTCCTATCACAACAGACCCTGTTAAAGAGCCTGTCCCCTTCTTTCTTATAGCCCCCCTTTAGATACTGAAAGGCTGAAACTTAGAGATTCATATTACGTAAGGCAGAAAGTCTTTTTATTTATGACATGATCTACGAAGGCAGCCTGAGAGAGTTGGAGTTGTTCAGCCTGGAGAAGAGAAGGCTCCAGGGGGACCTGACAGTGGCCTTCCAGTACCTGAAGGGGGCCTACAGGAGAGCTGGTGAGGGACTCTTTAGAAGGGTGTGTAGCAACAGGATGAGGGGTAATGGCTCTTAGCTGGAAGAAGATAGATTTAGGCTAGGTATTAGGATGAAATTCTTTACTGTGAGGGTGGTGAAATACTGGAACAGATTGCCCAGAGAGGTTGTGGATGGAAGTGTTCAAGGCCAGGCTGGATGGGGCTCTGAGCAACCTGGTCTAGTGGGAGGTGTCCCTGTCCATGGCAGGGGTTGGAACTAGATGAACTTTAAGGTCCCTTCCAACCCAAACCATTCTATGATTCTATGATTCTATTATGATCTCTTCAGTAAGGCTGGGATATCTGTTCTTCAGAAAAAAAAACACTGATATTCTTACACTTTGATTTCATATGGATCACTTCCAGAACTTTATTACTGATAAAACTCCATTATGAACACCAAGACCTTCCAAAACACAACAAACAAACAAACAAACAAACCTAAAAAAATCTGTATTTAGGCAAATTTATAAAGCATTGAATTTTATTATTTTTATCATGGACCCACTGAAGGCAAAAACTCAGATACTAGCCCTTATAAAAATACTAAGTGAACTTTGAACAAAATTATTTTTTTATTTTATTCCCTAAATCCCAAATTTCTACTTTTATCCACACCTGAGCCCTACTGGACTAATGGCAAGATATGAACATGGTGGAAACACACAAAAAATTACTTGAATATTCACTTTTTTGCTTTCTACATATCTAAGAATTCAGGCATTATGTAACAGAAAGAGCAAAAAGAATGTCATTGACATCTAAATTGCCCAATCTGTAAAGGAAAAGAGTCCTGTCTTCTTAAAAGCTGCTATGCCAGTTCTCATCATTTAGAAGCCATTAGAAATAGCTGTTCGGATGTATTAATAAAATTGATCCAGCAACTCTGCAAATAGGTCCAGGAGCTATCTTCAGGAAGTCAGTCTTGACACAGAGAACAATTAAGGACCAGGTTGGAAACGGTCCCTGCACTTGCCACAGCCAAATGGTGAAGGATCAGCCTTTAATGCCCCCTGACCTCACTAAGAAGAGAAGTGTGCTGGGAGGGATGGCTGGTGGTTGTCCAAAGAGAACAGTCACTTCTACATTACTTTAGTGAAGAGCATAATAGCACACTTTGGCTCTGCTTCCTGCAAGGGCAAGTTTATTCCTTGCCAATTCAGAGACATCAAAAGTTATTAGGAATATGCTACAGTCGAGGTATAAAAGCACCTTGTAGGAGTTTGATTTACTCTAGTAGGAAAAATAAACTTGTGCTATTCTAAGTGAAAATTTATGCTTTAATCACAATTTGACACTAAGGTTTTTCTTGTTCGGAAAAATGAGCCATAATCAGTTGGTCCCTTGACACCATCATTAGCAGTCCTCAGAAATCTGACTTTTAGAAAAGCAATGCTAAGGAGATGATAGCATGGAGCACTGCTTACCCAACAAGCTGGTGGGTGAACATCTAGGCTAAAAGGACATGGCACTGGCTCTCATAACCAACAACAGAGGAAGGGCTGGTATCCAGAAAGCACCCTGGGACTCCCTCCGCTTCCAGCTCTCTTGGTAGCTGTTCAACATAATTGAGGGCCAGTCATCCATTACATGCGTGGTCACTGTTAGTGAGGTGGCCACTGTCACATAATTAACTTTACCGAGTTCAACAGGAGAGGACTAGCATTCCCTCTTGCCTGCCACTGTAGATGCTGAGTGGGTGATATAGGTACAATGCAGCTGCCCAGCTGTGCTTCATGTCGGCCTCACACGGCCAGCTTCCAGCACGCACACCTTGCAGGCACAGGCAGTGCTAGAAGCGCACAGTCGCAAGGACATCCCCTCCAAGAGCCACGTGCAGCTGTTATCCTTATTCTTGATCTGTGAGATAGCTGCACCAACAGACCCTTAGGTAAGAGAAATGCTCATCACTGTTGACGTGGTGGAGGACCTAGGTTCAAAAGATCCCATATTCACCTATAGCTCAGAGCCCTGTCCTATGACCTTGTGTGGCATAGTTTCAGGGACTGGAAAAAAGACAAGGGAGAGCAAAATTCATCTGGGATTATCTGAGCAACATTTGGAACATCTCTTTCTGGACATCTCACTGAGGCATGAAGCGACCCCATGACCAACCAGAGACCTCTTGCCAGTGGGTTTCTACCTCTGCAGTATTGCAAAAAGTGCTTTAAGAGCATGGCTGGACTGTAGCCAGAGCACTCAACACCTTGCAGAAGTGAGCTCACTCTGCATTAAAAATATCGTTCAGCCTGCTGGAAACAGTAACGTGAAGATGAAGACATGGACTAATGGGGATGGCGGGGCAGTAGGACAGGCCTGCTGAACCACACTGGAGCCGCCACTGTGGCACCTGCCTGGACCCCTCCTGTCTCTGCAAAGTCATGGAGGGGCCCGGCAGCACCGGTTCCCAGCTCAGGAGCCTCAGCTGGGCCTGGGAAAAGAGGAACAGCTGCTTTCCACAGCCTTACATGGAGAGAATTTGGATTGTTCATGTATGGTGTCATTGCTGTGTGATGAATATTCGTTAAAGATTTTAAAACTCTTTATTAAAGCTGCATCTATGGCACATACCACTGTTAAGAGACTCTGAGTCTCTGAGTCTCTGATGCTTGGATGTGGTATATAAAGCAGCAGCAAACAAGCCAACAGGTCCTTCAAAATCTTCGATTTTACCGACCACCTTGCTTATAACTACAGTTACAACTCTGAGCACTTAGAAGCCGTCACTGAAATACAGCCAATTAATAATGACAGCAAATATTCACTGCCTAGATCAACACTCAGCTGCTCCAGTCATTTGGCAGCATCACTCTGACCACACAAAGCCTTATGGGCTTGCTGCAGAATAGCAGCGCTGCGGATGGAAGGGCATGGGATCTCCCTGTTTTTTTTTTTTTTTTTAAAGATTACCTAGGGTTTTAAAAAGCCTAGTTAGTTCAATGCACTGTGCTACTGCCCTGCGATTGGCACAGGGGAACCTGCTCAGCCCAGCTGTGGAGGAAATGAGCACAGCTGGCACTCAGCCACACAGGCACCAAGCTGCCCGCTTTTCCAGGCCAACTTGGAATTGACTGTCAGCACTGCTGTAAACACAGAAATCCGGGTCAATTAATGTTATGTATGACAACAGGCCATAACATCTGCCCAGAGCTGTAGCTGATACGTGCAGCTTTCCCCAGGAATATTTGCCTCTCAGTTTCCCATTCTGTCTCCTCTCTGCACAAATTGGAGGACCCGCACCACATGTGGGGCACAGCAGCAGATCATGCAGCTTATTTAAATCTTTACAGCAAAAAAATCTCAAGGAGACAGTGTCTTAAACATCAGGCCTTTCTCTCATTAACATATGGCACAACTACATTACTGATTTCAGCAAAGACATTATTTTTCCATCAGTCCTTATATGTAAACTTATTTTGTTTTAACGTACATACAAAGATAAAAAAGCCTGCTCGATAACAGAAGTTAGTTTTAAATTTACATTGATAAATGTGCAAGTAAAAGACCCAACCCCTTGGTGATCTTTCCCTCCTAAATATTTATTATTCTGTGCCTCGAAAAAGAATTTCTATCCTACATTTCCCTGAATATCTGAATCAAAATCTCCTGCAGTTTTCTAATTCCATATACTTTGTGCACATCACAGCAACACCACTTCCTGATCTAATCTGTTTTCCATCCTGCTTGCTTTCAAACAATTATCTACATCAGGACTTCTCCATATCAAATCAATTGTTGATAGCTTTGGCTCAGCCAGGTGTAAGCTTGAGCAAGACGACATGCCTCTCAAAAGAAATCACTTAAAATGGCAAGTGAATATTACAGTGAACCTCGCAAGAGTAAATTACGGTTACCATGTCATGTGGCCCTTTGACTCTGATTTTGTTTATCCTTTTCCATTTCAGTATATTCCCCAAAGACCTAACAAAACAGACACACTCTAATCACTGTTTAGTTAGCTGTAATTCTTCGTAAAACTCCTTTGATACTGGTAGCACCCAATGTGAGAAATGCTGGCAAAGTCCAGCCCAGTCCAATGTAAGCAAGCTTTAAACAAAAAACAGCAATAGCAATTACAATTGTAACTCTTTTTACAGTAATGCAACACTTCATACAACCAATGCTGCATGACCAGCCCAGGCCAATCTTACTGGATTCATAAACTTTGGCAATGATACTTCTGGGCAAGGAGGGAAACAGCACATATAAGACAGGGCCAAGTCTAGAGAAAAGCTGCACTTTCTGTATTCACTGTGTGAAAAGTATTCTGTGCTTTTCAGAAATTTGTCTAAACTCTGCATTTCCTCATACAGTTAAAAAAAAAAAAAATGGAGCAAATTTTATGAGACTGCTGGAACCCTGTGCAATGAAAGGATAAAATGAGATACTACCTCCATTTTGTGAAATCACCTCTAAGCAGAAGCAACACACCCCTAAGATGAAGCAGGAACCCTGGTGACAGTGGCAAGCTTGCTTATCACATGTGACACCAAGCATACTGTGAGCAGCGAAGGTTAAGACAACTGATAACAAGCAATGAAGTTATCACGGCTTAATGACTTACTGCTGATTAGCTTGAGTCCTCAGGACTTACAATTTTAATTCTTCCACTAAGAGAATTGTAAGGGTAACATGTCAACTTTAACTAGTTTTCTTCATGTCAATATTTATAAACAAATACAACCAGTTTTCATGAGCAATCCCTTGATTAAGTAATAAATGGAACACACCCTCCCCCCCCAACATTAAAGTTTTCACACAGTTATCAGCAAACACGTTATCTAGCTTATGGCCATAAACATTTATCCAGTACTGCTAGGCAAATATAACCTGTTTGTTCAGATCAGTTCTGGAAAACAATTTTCCTCCTTAATTTAATGTGAAGATTTTAGGGGCCTGTGAAAGGAATGGCAGGAAGGCTGGGCACTTCACTCACGTGCTCCCTGCAGAGGAGTGGAGCACTCAGAAGGACCAGGAGTCCTTTGTGGGGTTAGCCTTTGCTCTGGGGCAGTATGCACTGAAAGCAGCTCTAAATGTGCATGAGAGACGGCTGTGTGTGTCCCAGAGACTTACAGGCAAGACTAGGCTTGCACTGAAGGCACTCACAGGAAAGGCAGGCTGTTCGCTTTTCTCAAGCCCCACATATGCAAAGAGAGGAGACACAGTTCAAGGACTGACAATAACTTTTTTAAAACATTTTCTCTCTTTATTTGTTTTTCCTGACAGTTGCTACAAGCAAAGGAGGTATTCAGAAATGTAATGGCACAGTACAAACACAGGCAGCAAACTAAGTTGATGGCATGAAAGGTGTATCAGAGAACACAGAGTTGACAGAATCAGAGTCAGATTTTGTTCGAGTAGTTTTTAAGATACTCTCAGCAATGACATTGTCATTAGGAAACAGTTTTACTTTCCCATTCTGACTGTGTTTTGGTTCATGTACGGGTTCCAGGAAAACCACTCGTTTGCCAGTGCTGGTCTTCTTCTCATCCGCAGGCAGGTCTTGAGGCGGTGTGGAGTTCAGTATGGATGTGTGGGCACTGCTTTGGTTCAGCTTCTTCTTCCTCCTCTTCGTCTTGCATTGACATGGGCAGGGGGTCAGATAGAGATAAAGCAGTACTAAAACTATACTGGCTACACAAGCAGCAAGGGTGGTAAAAGCTGTATTAAATGCTTCATGAGCATGGGATCTGGTAACTGTGAAATTGCTAACATTTATTCTAACCTCTATGGTTTCATTTAATAGTCTTTTCTTATTTATTGCAATGCAGGAGTACAGCCCAGAGTCCTCTAGCTGGGCATCTGTTATCTCCAGGCTCCCATTATGAAATACCCTAAAGTTGTCAGTCTCCATGTCTGGCTCCAGCAATTTATTGTCTGGACTAATCCAAACGAAGTCCGTGCCCGCGTCACTGATTCTGCTGTCACAGTGAATGATTAGCCTGTCACCCACCTGGGCATCGTGAATAAACCCAAAGGCCTGGAAAGAGCTGTTGACAGTGCTTTCAGAGCAATTCAGAAAGTTGTCATGCAGTAAAGGCAGTTTATTGTAACCTCTTGGTTCTGATCGCAACAAACAGGTGTACTCGCTTTTGAAGTCCACCACAGAGCTGAAGTGCCTTTGATACCAGAAGAGCAGCATGGAGTAAAGCGTACAGTCACAGTGAAATGGGTTGCCGTGAAGATAAACTCCACTAAGATGCTTGGCTGGCACCGAACTCAGGCGCTGAACAGGCAGGGACTGGATGTGATTAAAGGAAACATCCAGCAACATGAGTTCTGTCAGCTTGTGTTTTCCAATGTACAAGTCCAGGGGGAAATGCAAGAGCAAGTTATAGCTTAAGTACAGTTTCTGTAATTTGTACAATCCTCCAAAGGCTGAAGACTCTATCTGTGCTATCTGATTCTTGTAAAGCAGAAGAACTTCCAGGGCCCTCAGCTCCTGAAACACGGGGCTGCCCAGCGTTTTCAGGCTGTTGGAAGATAAGTCCAGGTACTTCAGATTTGGGGTTGTGCAAAAGCTTCCAGTGATAATGCTGCTAATGGTATTATGATTGATGATTAAAGTGTTCAGCTTCTCAAACAGCACTGGGACCCATTTAGGCTCTAAGAATCCAATTTTGTTATAACTCAGATCCAGCTGTTTCACACTTTTATAGAGATTTCCTGGCACCCGAGAGAGGTTCTTATTGGTACAGCTCACAATATCGCTCGCACAGATGCAGGCTGTTGGACACATCCCCGGGGCACTGCCACAGACACTCACTGTAAAGACCAAGAGGCATGCCAGTGCTCTGCAGTTCACCTTACAAACTCCAAGTCGAGTAGGAAGTGTCCAGCAGTTTAAAGACATTGTCGCTGGCTCTTAGCTGGCTCCCAGTGTTCCTTGCCACAGATTTTATGTGCAGTTAGCTTTGCACTAATAACTGTCAAAAGAGGAATACAGAGGTACAGCATATTAACATTTAAGATTCATACCCTGTCTGATTTCTTATGCATGCCTTCTGAATAAATACAGGGATTTAATCCTTAACATTGTATATGCTTAGTTATAAAATCTAGTTGTTGTAAACTTGGTGTTGGTTTTATGTAAACATGAAATTCTGCACTCATTTCCAAATATTCACATCAGAGATGTTTTTTTCTCTTCAAAAAAATGCAATCATTCTTCAGCCTTGGCCCAAGGAATGCAGTTTCTAGCATTTTACAAAATAAAATCAGGAATGCTCATCTGTGGAACTTGATCGGGCAATGGCATCCTCTAGCTGTTTTTAAACTAGCCTGGACAGAAATCTTCTGGTGCAGAGAGAAAGCAAACAAGCAAGCAAGCAAGGGGGGAAAAAAAAAAAAAAAAAAAAAGGCAGCTCTAGCAGGGAGAAGTTACAACATGTGTTTCTTCCCAGTCAGAGAATGCCTCACATTTTGAAGCAAATAATTTTCTCAGAATACTTAGCTTTAAGTGTCATATGATTTATTTTTTTTTTATTTTTTATTTTTTATTGTTAATTCAGTAACTGATAGTACAGGTAGCAACAGCGTATTTTAAAGTTATTCAAGATGTCTGTATTGGCTTTACGTGGCAAGGTTCTGGCAGCAGCAGCGCTGCATGGTGGCCACTGTGAGCAACACCCAGCACTGCCCCATGTCAAACCAGAGCCAGCTCCTGCTGCTCCAAAAGGGCCCCGCTGCTGGCAGAGCTGAGCCATGAGCCATGCCGGGTGTGCCTCTGGGAGAGCAGAGTTAAGAAAGGGAAAAACACTGTGCAACAGCAGCTGGGAGAGTGGAGTGAGACATGGGAGAGAAGCAGCCGAGGTCAGTATGAACAGAGGGCAGGAGGTGCTCCAGGCACGGAGCAGAAGCTCCCTGCAACCCAGGAGAGGCCCACGGTGGAGCAGGCTGTCCCCCTGCAGCCCATGGGCACACACGGAGCAGATCTCCACGTGCAGCCACGGAGGAGCCCGTGTTGGGGCAGGAGCCTGGGGGAGCTGCCGCTTGTGGGGGCCCGTGCTGGAGCAGCTCCTGAAGCGTGGGCCCCGTGGCATGGAGCCGTGCTGGGGCAGGGCTGGGAGAGCTGCAGCCTGTGGGAAGCCCACGTGGGATCAGTTCAGGAAGGACGGGGAACAGAGAGTGACCATGGAGGAGTGCAGAGACGAAGAGTTATGGACTGACTGCAGCCCCCATTCTGAGTTCCCCTGCAGTGCTCAGGTGGAGGGGGTAGCAGAGGGTAAATGGGGGGAGGGTGTTTGTAGTTTGGTTTTAGTTCTCACTGCTCTAGTCTGTTAGCAATAGGCAACACATTACATTCATCTCCCCATGCTCAGTCCGTAATGGTAACTGGGGAGTGATCTCCCTGTCCTTATCTGAACCCTTGAGCTTTTTTTCCCATTGTATTTTGTCCAGTGTGGTGAAGAGAGCAGTGTGGTGAAGTTTAGCTGCCATCAGGGTGAAAACACCACAAATGCCCAACTGGAAGGTTTTGCATTCTGTTATTTCTGCCTTTGTCAAAATAACTAGAGGACGAAAAGCAGAAGTTTTGGGAACTCTCAGTCAGAATGAGTCAGCCATTTCTCAAAACTCATTAAAGGAAAAAAATATTTTGCTCATAAGTAATAAGAACAAAACCTACCATACTCTTTTCTGAGAATATTTTAGTGTCACTATAGCTTGAAACAGGGACTCAAAATTTGACAGGGTAGTGGTTCTGTGCCAAGTTTTTTTTTTTTTTTTTTTTTTCTCCTCCTCCTAGGGAAAATGTACACATAATTAGCAGAGCAATGAACATTTCTGCTCACTCTTGCTCTCCCTGGATACCTGTTCAGAGTTTTCCACTAAATTCCCAGGTGAATCCATATGCATCAATTATCCCCACCCCTTCACAGATCAAGTGTGGTATTCAGCTCCCACATACTGAACTTGTTCTCATTCCTCCAATCTCACCCACCCATTGGTACAGTATCTGAGGAGGACAACCCCGCCAACATCTGCCATGTGCTGCTGATAGTGGCTGTGTCCCAGAGCTGGGAGATGGGAGGCTGCCTGTGGGTAGCATGGAGGATCAAATGGAAATCAAGTGGAGAGAGGAAGAATAAAAGGAGAAATTGATTTTTCTGCTGAGGGGAGGTGGATAAGAAAGGACAGAAATGTTCAAATCAAGACATGAAGGGTAGAGGACTAATGCAGTGATGCAGTCAAAGAAGAGTTTAGGGGAAAAGGAAGGTAAGAGATGCACAGGGAAGGAAGGGCAAAACAAGGAAAGAAGGATGCTGATGGAGCATCATCACTGTAACTAATGAGGCATCTGAAGATGAGGTAATTCAGATGCCATGAGCATGCAGAAGTCAGCTAAAGCATATAATAAGACTGGAGACACAGATGGGGAGAAGATAAAGGCCAGGCAGAGGGTTAAGCATAAGAGAGGCAAGTGTTTCAAGAGGTGCAGTTTAAAACACACTTCTCCAGAGAATTTGCATCTGTTACCTGTGCATCTAAGATCGCGTATGCAATCAATATATGTGGAATGGACTAATTTCCACTTTCCTCTCAGTTCCTTATTCCCCTCCTCTATAAACCTCTGCCAAGCTGGTAGGCTGCTGTCTTTTGCCAACAAGTCTACTCTTAAGCCAAATCATAGAGGGTGCACTACGAATCTAGACAGCTGAGCCTTCTAATGACCCATTAAAGAAGAAATATGAAGGCAGCAGTAGGGGAGAGATCGCCCTTCACAAAAATTTATATATACAATGGGTTTAAATGCTTGCATTCCTAAAAACTATATTAAGGGAATGACAGGACTGCCAAGTCAAGTATTCAGAAATTAAAGTGTCACAATTAAAGTTTTCTGTGCCAATTTAGACTTTTGTATACAGTCCTTAGTTACATAATGACTTACGTTTTTTTTTCCCCCAAAGCCTTTCCTCATGCTGTGCACAGGATATGTTGAAGAACATGGTGGGGGGAGGTGGGGGTGGAGAGAGAGAAAAACTGATTACACCAAGGACCAAGGGCTAAGGAAAAGCCTATAAGCAAGAACTGGAACATATCGTAGTCTCTGCCACAGAGTTCCTGTGACATCAGGCAATTATGTGAACTGGTGATGGTTAGAAAATCATGAATATGTTATAGTCACCAGCTTGAGACTTGGAAAATAAGGAAAGTCTATAGATTAAATTTGGGAAGGACCGATCTGCAGAAGTGTTGAGATGAGAATCAAATTGCTATGACTCTAGCTAGCACTTTTGACTATAAGGGCTTCTCCTTGCTCCCCTGTATGTAAAACAGGTATAGAAACATGATCTTAACTATAGGAACATTGTGAAAATAAATTAACTGATTGGAATAAAAGCCTAGTATCAAGATTCGTAAAGTCTTCTACATTTTTAGATCCTACTGAAGCATCTATCCAAATGTGGCTATCAGAGGGGAGTTAGGAACCAAGACAAATTATTTTTTAATGAGTCCTAAGCAGCTAGCTTAGGTGGTTTTGCTAGCTAGCCTGTCTTTCATGGAAACAATTAATAGATGTAAGTTCTTCTGGAGGATTAAACCTATGAAAACAGAGAAATGACCATCAGGAACTAATTCTCTATGCCAATGTGGATTTGTATGGCATACATAATGCACAATGGAAACACTGAAAGATGAAAAAAGATTTTAAGAATTGCTCATTTAGTTAGCACATTGTTTGAAACAAGGTATCTGAAAACTGTGTATCACAAAACCAGGTGCATAAAGACTGAATGATAACGCATTCATAAAACAGGGGACACACCGCTGTTGCATAGGTTGCCTTTCCCACTAATATTTGAATGCCTGATTTTGCAGCCACTGCAGCCTAATTCATCATGTAACTGCACTTGCAAAATGATGAATGGCACTTCCAAATCAGCTCCTGTGTTGAATATAACTACAGTCCTGGAGATACTCCAGATAGAATACACAGGTCAATGCTCAGTTTGGGAAGGCTTACCAAGTAAAACACCAAATAGCCTTGCATATTTCTGTGCATACCTACAACGACCTCACCAGAAACTCTGAGACAGCCTGCAGGCAAATCCCAAAGGCAGATTTGGGGCTGGTGTAGATCAGCATAATACCTTTGAGTTCTAAGAACCAAAAACCATCTGCAAAGGCTGCAAATTTGTTTGTCCATTTCCAAAGCTTGTTAAAGTTGCCAAATTAGAAATGCTTCAGGTACCTTGGCTTGCGTGGCAAGGCAAAGCCAAATTACAAACATCATACATATACCAGGGGCCAAGCCAGGTTATTTTGAGAGTACCCTGCCATGCAGAAGACTTCTTTGCTGTGCCCAACTCTCAGGGCAGTGCCTTCATCCTCAATAGGGTCACTACTCTCTCAGAGAGTAGGACTGCTGAGGTGCAACTGGCTCCATCCTTTTGGAGTATTTGTGTTCTCCTCAGACTTCTGCATAAGTGGCACAGGCTGGTGATAAAGCTAAGCATGCTGAATCTAAATATTCATAATCTATGTGACAATTTGAATGCATTCAAAACGGCTGCATAAACAAGTTGGGGTTGGTAATGCGCAGGTGTTAAGTGGCATGAAAGAATAATGCTTACAATCAGCCTAATGTTAAAAAGCTTCATTTTGCTTCATCCCAGTAATATTCCTTCAGGTCTTATAACAGCACTACCTTGCCAATTTCAGTATTACATTTCCTCAAGAAATATTGCCATTGAATACTAGCAACCAACATGTGCCAACAGACTGTGGCTAAATATTTCACCATTATTTCTGAATGAGCTAGGTAAATGGCTTTTGTGAGTGAAGGGCATGGCTGGGGGGTTTTGTTCTTGAATTCTAATCAGAGAAATCATTTCTTTGTGGTGTTGAAGTGTGATATTTTAAGTCCACTGCCAAAAACACAGTACTTCCTGAGATGAATCATCTGTGCTTAATGGTGCATATTTCACTGTTTGAGAAGAAACGTGGGACATTCTCTTATCACAAGGAATATCCTCTGTATCAGTAACAGCTCAGTTTAGTACAAGAGATCAGCTCTAGAGGACTCGGCTATTTGTTTTGATCTTCAACGTTTTTAGTACTAATGAGCAACTAGAGCTGCTAATGGAAAAGGGGAACACTGGGCACTTATGCATGTCCTCACTATCGGTTATCACTGCCAAACGTAATGTTCTAAATAGAACCCAGAGAAAGTAGAAATGGCTTTCTCCCATTAATGCTGATCTCTACAACAGCTTTTTCTTTTCCTGTAAGAACCTCCATGCTTATGACTGTTTCTTCCAAGAAAACTTGTATACCGAGCTACTTCTCCTAGTTTGAGACTTTGTTTAATAAATAATAATAATAAAAAGATCTTTATGTGATACATCTCTTAATTTAAGTGACTTGAATGCTTTTGCAAACACTGCCACTGGTATCTTCAAAGTTAAAGTGGATTAATCTGTGCTTTACAGTAGGAATGACATCTTCCTATACACTGGTGATGCAAACAGTCTCACGCCTGGCTGGTGCTTCCTGCACAGTGAAAGTGCAAATATTCATGTATGATCTGCCCATACTGCAGGAATGCTGTTGAGTTTATAGAACCAAGAGGTCAAACCCTAGAAAATTTAAAAGACTTCAGTCTACCCTCCAAAAGGTCCACACAATTTCCACATCTCCTAGCTCTTCTCCTTCTACCACATTCAGTCTCCAGTCCCCTGTCTGCCCACCTTGCCAGCCCACAAGTCATTCACCCACCTCTGCACCTTCCCATTGACTTGAATGCCCACATAGCTGCTCTCCCATTTTCACTTGTCTAGATATGAGATGAATTAAGGCTGTATTAGTTAAATATAAAAACAGGTTAAATGAAACAGAGATGGCTCACATGTTAAAACTCTTTCCCTATTTTTTTTTAATAGCATTTAACAAAACTTTCATCAGAAATATGAAAAAAGACTGTCAAAATGAGGTTTTATTAATTTATAGTAACAACATTATACAATTTTTAATACTTTTAATCCCAACTTTATAAATCCTGCTTAATTACATGATAGAAACATTAATTGCGAACATACTAGCGGCATCTTAGATACTTAATCTTTTAAGATTAAGACACTTACACGGAATGTCTGCACCAACTTCCACTCCTAGTATGCCTGTGGTGGGGAAGCTGGCAGGGGAAATATCCCTGTGGTGGCCACCTCTCTCCAGCATCCAGGCTCTGCTCTGCTTTTAACGCTCTGGGGTGGGAAGGCACTCCCTGCATCAAACCTGCCTCTGCAGCTGTGCTCAGCATTTCTGACTGGGCAGATCTGGATTTCCCAGGCATCATAATCCATGAGACTTAGTGACATGATGGATCTGAGAGCAGGGACTGCTGGTGAACTACATCTGGGTGATGTATTGATATACTGGACTAAATCCCTGAACTGGGTTAAACTGTGCTTGATGCGGGACCCAACAGCTTTGAAAAATGGCTTTACAACACCTTTGCAACAAGCTGATCCAGAGGTCAGTCTGGCAAATGGAGTGTTCTCTGTGGCCAGCACCTGGCCAGACTTCAGCAGTGCTGGATTACGGCTGAATTTGTCTTAGTAACCTCAGCCAGCTAAAACTATTTTCCCTACTCATCCCTCACTAAAGATTGAATCTCTCTGAAGACAGATGTATTTATTTTTTTGCACTCATGATAACTCACTTGGCTTAAAGAAAACTGAGATGCAGATGAGCAACTGGGTGACGTACCACAGAGACTGAGCTGGGCTAATCATCAGCAATCTGTCTACAGCAGTACCATCTACATGCAGGCAACACTCCACAGCTCTTACCCCTCTTAAAGAGTGTGAAAGGAATAACACTCAGCAAAACAACAATGCATTTCTTTTTGCCATATTACTTTGTAAATCAAGATGCATCCTAGATCAAACCTTGCAAATGACTTCAGTTGCTAAGGAGATCATCAAATAACTCGGAAAAAAACAGTGACAAACAGTGGTGCCTCAGTAACAGTATCAGCAACCAGTCTCCAAGCAATGCCAGATCTCGTGAAAGTTTAGTTGCCCGGCATAGGATCCTCGCCGCCACCGAGAGCTTCTCTGACAGGCTCGCCCGTGCTTGGGGGGGCTCTCGGCAGCGCCCCACAGCGCAGTGCCGGCTGCAGCCTCCAGCTCCCTGCCTGGGGGGCAAAGTTTCGGCGAGCCCCCGCGCAGGCTGGCCCAGAAGCGCTGTTCCCCGCAGCCCCGGCACCGTGCCGGACCCCGCTCGCCTCCCGCCTTCCCCGGGCGCTCAGCGCTGCTCCCCGGCGGA
>VXAV01002345.1:8014-29577 GCA_013399715.1 Alectura lathami | reverse complement strand
CGGCTCCCCGGCAACTTTCCGCCGAACGCGGGCAAAGCTCCCCCGGGCACATCTGGGCTCGCCGTCCCCGCTCCGCCGCCGCGCAGGCAGGGTTCTGGGGAGGGCGCAGCCGGCCAGCGCCCGGTCCCCGATAAATGCGTGGCCGCCACCCGTGCGTGGAGAGAGGTGGAACCGCAGGGTGTTCCTAACGGGCAGATAAATGTATAAGGCGTTGTGCTAGCTCTGGAAAACAATTCTCTAGTTAATTAAATGATTAAAATCAGAGAGTCTCCGTAGTAAAACGGGCTTTGATGAGAATAAACGAGTCCACCGAATGACACAAGAGGTTGTCTAAAATTAATTGCCGTGTACGTGGCTTGCCTTGAGCAGGGGATCTGTGGGAGAGCTACTGCGAGTGGGGAAGCACGACCAGGTCAGGAAGAGGCAAAGCTGCAGCTGAAGCCTCGGAACACCCTACGCTTGATGCAGGGTGATTTTTAACCTTCTCCAATGAAGTTTCTCAAATTTAGAGTACCCTATGTTTAGAAACTGAACAGGGACTTGTTTAGTACATAACAAATATTGTTGATTTATTGTCATTCAGGAGTACAGTTTATAGAATAATTTTCAGCAATCAGGCTTGTGTATTAAAGCTGCTGTAAATCATACTTTTTATTCCAAGGACACATAGTAAACTGTTTTTTAATATGAGGGCTCATGGCTGCACATAATGTTCAAAGGATCCTTCTTTCCCTAAAATTAATGCAAAAAGGAAACTGGAATTCTTTACTATGATAAAAGGAATCAGTTGAAAAATATGATTTAATATAGATTGAAGCCTGGTAAACTAAGGAGATGCTGCTATTGATTTCAAAGACTTTTGGATCACTATCTTATCATACAGAATCAACTTTTTATTAATCATTTATAGTCTGTGTTTAATTTCTGCATTTCTGTGTGTTCGGATGATGGACCAGGGGAATAATTTTAACCTTCAGGTTATTGATTCGACACTGATTTGTTTCAGACACTCCACTGGAATATTCATTTGTTTTAAGAAGCTAGTTGTCTCCTTTAGAGTAAACCATTAAGTATTCCTAGTTGCCTCAATATATAAAAATACTGGATTAAATTTAAGTTGATCGCATTGCCAGTACAGTATGAGGGAGATGGTACTAAAGTTTTGCTTCCTTCCTCTGCTATAAAAATTGAAAATATTGAGCCTGAGTTCTCAGAGTGCTACTCATGGAATGAAGGTGTACCAGCTTATGGAATAACCATCCATTTGTATTTTCACAGAATCGCAGAATATCCCAAGTTGAGGGGACCCACAAGGATCATAGAGTCGTAGAATCATTTGAGTTGGAAGAGACCTTTAAAGGTGATCGAGTCCAACTCCTGGCTCGACACAGGACCACCCAAGATTCAAACCCTATGTCTGAGAGCATTGTCCAAACACTGTTTGAACTCTGACAGGCTTGGTACCATGATTTTACATACATTCTTCAAATAATCTGGTTTTGAAATGATAACAATTTTAACTGCGGTTTATTCAGAACTTGGTAAGTGTGAAACACTGGTAGGTGCAGTGGTGGCACTGCTTGTAGCCAAGCTGTTTAGATTCCAACCATGATATCTTGACGTAGTAGTAATTACTTCAGGGAGGCAGGATCCAAATCCTAGTGAAGTGTCTAATACTTAAGGCAGTAAACATTTTGGTTTTTTTTTCAATTTTATTTTTCTCATTAATGCTGACTGAGATTTGCTTTTTTTTTTTTTTTTTTTTTTTTTTTTTTTTTTTTTGTAGGGAAGTCAGGGCCTAGATGCTCAAGAAATCGGCAGGAGTTGTGATGATACTTATGTGACCTGCTCAGCTTCTGGATAGAAGCCATCTGCCATTAAGCAGTCTTTGCACAGAAATCATGCTCAAGGGATGAATCGAACAGTCTGAAAGGAGTTCAGAGCTACGGGATTCTTGTAAGTCTGGAGACAGCTGCTTGTAAGCCCAGCAATTTTTTGTTCCCACTGAATGTTGACAAGTTTGCTCATGGCATGATGCAATTTGATACACTGTGCTATTTCACAGCCTAAAGGTGCTTTTGACACTTGTTACATACAAAATTACAAGGAAGACTGTTTTTAAAAATCTAACTTGGATGGGAGAAATTGGTAATTAGCTTTCTTCTACCAAATAGCACTGGTGTGAAAAAAGTACCTATTCAAAACCTCTGTTGATTGTATGTGGGCACAAGCTGTGTGAAGCTGACAGTCCATTAATTAGGACATGAAACCTTTCTCGTGATAATCTGTACAAATGTAAGGTTTCTGGCATCACCAGTAGAGATTTTCATTGCAGAGAATTGCTGATAGCTGTCTCTTTCTTCCAAAAGCATCAGGATCCCGCCTGTGTTTCCCTGCCCCTGTACAAAACTATATATTAGAGTGAAAGCTTTTCAGTGATGGAACTGTTCTTGTTTTCATGTCCTGTGCAGTGCCAAGGAGACTGATGGGCTTCAGAAGGGCTTTTAATAACAATATTCCCCCTGTGCTCTTAAACCTCCCCACAAATACAGAAATGCCTGTAGTATCTTCGAAAATAAAAACAGCCCTCTTTTCAGTAAAATAGCAACTTTATTACAGCTACATCATTAAACTGATCATTAAAGGACTTCTTTTCAAAAGCAGGATCCTGGTTCAACTCGGCTTCAGGGAATGTACAGTCCCTTCATGAGCAAGCAAGAAAACTATTGTGCTAGAGACTAATTAGGAGTAGTCAATGGGCTTCTGAAACAAAGGAATATCCTTCACCTCTCCTGTTACACTCTGCTTCTGGCAGGAGCATGGTTTTCTGCCATAATGCTCACAGGAGGAGAAGGAGGTCCACTCTGCAGTTTAGGGTCTGCTAATACACAATTATGGCCATTAGTCAACATGCAGTAAAAATGGTTAGACAGATGTCTTCCCTTCTGTGATTCCTGTCTCAACCCTGAATTAATTCTGTTCCTGTGTAGGCCCAGCCTGGTGGCCACGATACTTCAGTGAGCTGGGAGCCACGGGCTGCAGTCCCACGTGCACGAACTCTGAACTGCTGGAGGCAGGTAGGGAAGCAAGCTGCAGGAGGCCTTGAATGTATCTCCTTGTCACCCAGCCATGTTTTAGAAGAAAACTAATTCTGGGTTTTGAATAAAGTCTAAATCAGACAGCTTTGACAACAGGGGAGAACTCTGGGTCTGTGGATCTTGTCTGGGCTTTGGTGTGAGCTACACACACAGACACTGGGTCTTGTCAAGGCTGTAATGCTTTCGGCATGCCCTGAAGCAGAACACGACTGCTGTCATGTCTGGGGAGCTGGAGGGTTGAACATTGCCATGCCTCAGGGGTTGGTGAGAGCAAAAGGCAGGTCTGGCAGAGATGGCAGAGGCAGAGCTGGGCTTTAAGGCTGTCAGTGTGTGTCAGATGATGAGCAGGACTGTCACCTGAGAGCTGTAATTGCTCTTTCCAGCTCTGTTTTCTGACCAGTTTGAAGCTGGGTCTAGTATGCAGCTTTTCCATTCCACCAGGACACTGCTCACCAGCCTCCCCTGTCTCCAGGGGCTTGGCCTCTTTTCTTCCTTTTCCTGCTGAAAAGCTCATTTTCACTCCCACATGTGAATGAGTACTATTCTTTAAACTAAGGAGAGAGAAAAGATTGATTCTTTAGCCTAGTGACTGGAACTGTTACCTAGCAGGATTGTACTCACTTCCTGCGTAGGCAGAGAGTTCCTTGCTCCTCATCCTTAGACCTTCAGAACTGCCATTTGTTCCTCTCTGCCACTCAAACCTATTCTCTTGCTCCCCATTTTTGGATTTATAGATCTGCAGGCATGGATGGGATGTTCAAAGAGCTGTGGAGTATCATCTGTCTGGAGTTTCTGTCTGAAGTATCATCTTTCCTCACTCTGCTGGCAGAATTGCCACCAGCTGGTAAGTCTTGTTGAACAGGGAGACAGGGTGGCTAGCATTGAGATTCTCATTAGGAGGGAGTATACTTCACAATAAAAGCTTTTCAGTGCTTCTGTGTATTGATTTGGCGCTGACTTTTCACCCTTTCTCCATTCAAATGCTTCATTAGAACCCAAAATGTTAGGTCCTTAGTTTGGCAGATTTACTGTTGTCACTTTTAGTCTGCTCTGATGTCTTTGCTGTTTCTAGGATTTCATAAGACTGAAGGTGGGAAAAAGACCAGCAGATAAATCTGAAAATGTCTGAAAATTAGATTGATTTACTTAAGGTTTGTCTTGTGCACTGGTGCCATCAAATTTAACTTACAGAACATATAGTTTATATTCTGGTTGATTTCTAAAACAGTGGAAAAGCTTGAACCTAGGTATTCACAGTACAAAAGTGTGCTTCATACCAATTATGAAAAATAAATGAACATTCCAGGATGCATGTTTATTTTGGACTAGATTGGTCATTAAACCCTGAAAGTTTAGGAACAACACAGGTGAGTAAGCAGCAGTGGCTGGTGTGTCCTTGTGGTTTGTTAGGGTCCTTAAATCTTAGAGATTGCGGATCTCAAATGTGCAGAAACCTTGTTAAGTAGTCTTCAAGTCTTTAGATCACATTTACATGCAAGAAGGGCATAGCTAACCACTGGAGGATAATTTATTTTCATTTTCTATTCCAAAGGCAGCACTTGAGAAAATGTTACAAATTAACAGAAAGTTATTGGTTCACTGAATTTAGCCTTTAATAGTATGAACATTTGGGAAAGTAATCTGTCATGGCCTTGAGCACTCTCTTTTAAAGCAGTACGATAGCTCTTCTGTAATAACAGATAGGTAATCTAAGTTTCAAAATGCAGTTCTTTATGCAAATAACCCTTAGTGATGGACTTACAAAGGTGATTTTGAACTCAGTCAGACATTCCTTATTTCTTGAGACACCATATGTCTCTCTCATACCCAAAATAAAAGCAGGAAAGCTTCCTAGAACACCAGATTCATTTTGCTGTATAATGGGCTGTAGTGAGTTACTGCAGTAACTCTGTACCAACATCTAGAGAGAGAATATGCAAGTGTATTTTTTACTAAAACATGAATACTACCCTGTGGCAATATATGAAGCATCTGTGAACAATCTCTAGACTTGCAATGTGAGGCATAGGGAAAAGGAAGAGGGGAGATTTCACCCTCTTGACTTGAATTGTTCACAGATGCAGCAGCAATGGACTTCTCTGCACTGGAGTGGTTATACTTCTCAGGAGGTGAGTGGAAACCCATCTTATGGCTAAGCGGCATTGGTAGGAAACTTGAGGAGGTTCTGTGAAGTGTCTCATATTGAGTGTGTGAGTCATTTAAATAGCTCCTACCTCCTGCTCCCCCTCACAATTTTCATGGAATTTCTGCACGTTTTCTCTCCCACACCAAGACCCCATATGCTGGATGTGGCAGATCAGGAATGGTTGGTATTAAGTATGATCTCTCAGGTGGCTCTACCTGATGCCTGGACTCATAGCCTGGGGGAGAGCACAGGATGTGGTGCACTGCAGGGTGCCGTGCAAAACAAAACAAAACAAAACAAATTCAAAAGGATTTTAAAAGCCTGTTTAGAAGATCAATTTCTGCCTGCAGCCTTCTTCTCCATCTCTTTCTCATCTTATGACTCAAGGCATTAGACGTGGGCCACCATTCTGTGACCGTTTGTGTTATCTGATAGACACAGTGTGTGTGGAGGTTGATGCAAAGACTGTTGTTCTGGTGCTGTGAGTTTGTTCTGGGGGATGTAGTTATACAGCTGCAAAGGACAGAGTTTTCTGCCCACAAATCCCTGCAAAAGGTTGTTATGGATCTATAGCTCCACATGATCAAGCACTACAGCTGCAAGAGACTGGAAGTACTCTTTGTGAGAGTTAAATCAATGTCTTATTTTCACCTGTTGTAAAGTAACAAACTGAATCTCCCAACAATTACTCTGACATCTTCCCCTCCCAGCTACTGTCCTTTTTCTTAAGCAGACATTTGATTACTAGCACTTAGCAAGCAGCTGCCAAATAGCATGGGAAAACTATGTAGGAAAAAAATGAAAGTTGTATGTTACTTTGGTGAGCAACACTTTGCTAAGGCTTTTATGATCCATACCAATCCAGGCTGAAACTGATTTGACTTCTCTTGAACTAATAACAGGGATGAGAACAACCACCCATTATCATTAGTCACTTAAAAAAAAAAAAAAAATTGGATACATGAAAAAATAATTGTCAGGAACAGACACTGTGACCCTGGATGTGAATGTAGCTTCCCTCCTTATTTGTTTTGACAATATATAAGCTAGAAAAAAAAAAAAAAAAAAGCTGACGTTCCATTATTTATAGTCACGTATCTTGCTGTCAGCAATGATTGCTGTAAGCCTAGAGTTTCATGCTGAGTGTGCTGTTCTTTCTTCTACAGCCATAAAACAATATGGTCCAATGCAACAACATGTCTCCACGATGACCATGTGTTACCTTCTCATTGGCAATACCCATCAGGGCAGTGTGCCCCATAGCAATACCCATAGGGGCAGTGTGCCCCATCACACTGAGCAGGCCTCCAAACCATTTCAGATTTTGTGGAAGAACATGGTACTTTGTGATTTAAAAGCAAAATATCAAATTTGTCCTGATCCTGAGATTTTAGGACTGAAATGGTCACGGTCTTGTTCAGCACAATTTGCTCTGAAGTTTGAGTGCAGCAGCTGGAATTCCCTGTCCTGCTCTCTTGTTCTGCTGAGTATCTTTCATGAAGTAAAAATCAGTGTCAGCATCTAGGCAAAGTTTCATAATGAGGATTAGATTTAAGTCCCCTCTAAATTTTTTACTGGTACAAAGGGCAAGACATATTGCAACAGCTANTTTTTTTTTTTTCCTCTTTTTTTTTTTTTTTTTTTTTTTTTGCTATTATTATTTGTCTGTGTTCTGAGGAACACAATCTAGTGAACGTCATGAGACCAGTTTGTGAAACTGACAGTATACTCTGTGGTATCTAGATGGCTGTTGGCGTCTGAGCAATTTAGTTTTGAGAAGCTAAGAACTGAGAAGAAAATAATGTATTCAGAATAACTTCAAAATATTTAGAAACAGCTTGTCTTTTCAATTTCAAATGTAGCTAGAGAAAACTTGACAAGATTTGGACTTAAGACCAAACTTAAAATGAGGGAAAAGAATATTTTGAAAAAAGATTACCTGGCAAGTACAGCAGAGCAACATCATTTGATCTTGTGCAAAACAATAAAAAAAAAAAATGCTGTAACTGGAAGCTTCCACAGACCACTGCTGTAGTCACCACCTGTGGTAATGTTAAGTAAAGCAGAAATCTTTGAGAGCATGGAAGAACATATGGTAGAGACTAACTCTCTCTGACTCCCATTTAACCATTTAATTTCTTTTCTCATTTCGGTGTCTTGAAATAGCAATTAGTTCTTCAAACACCTGAAACAAGATTTTTTTTTTTTTCCTTCAGTGTTTGTGTCTTCCATTTGATTGCAAGTTCCAATTGAAGATTTTCATACAATCTCATATCTGCCATGTGTCCTGTCCATATGGGGTTGCTAGTAAAGCCACAACGCTCACATTGACTTATTCAGTACTTTTCCCCACAGTTGGAACACTTGCTTGTTTCTCCTTTAACTNATGAGGCTTGTAGGTCTGCCATAATGACAGAGGCTTCCACTCCTTTGTAAGCTTGGTTGAAACTTGAATTCCCTGGACAGCTACAGAGACAGACAGCCTGTCAGTGTATGCCTCATTTACTTGCTGCATCATGTTAGAAACAACAGTTGAGAATAAAACTACAGGATCTGGAGCCTAATGAAGGGAGGTGGAAAATCCTGTGCATTGTCTCTGCTATTGGTGCTTTTAAGCATGATCAGCTGTGTTCATGGTTATGTACATATGACATAGCTGATTTCAGCACTGCTTTCACTTAGGAGCCAGTACAGCCTTGTTTATGACTGATCTAATTGGTGAGGCAAAACAGAGTTACACTGGTAGATATTACTAAATTTACAAAGACATTAGATAATTCTGGTAAATGACACTTCAGAGTCTTCTAACCTGCTCAGTTCAAAAAGCTTTAAAAGTGCGGGGCACAATGGATGTCCCTCCAACCGTTATTCATTCAGGTAATCTCATCCCATTGTTATCGTTGTTCCCTGAACTTATCATTTTTTCCTTTTCTTGGTTGTAATACTTCTGAGATCTACCACAAATTTAAAATGCAAAATTTGAGACTGTCTAAGATCATGATGGTATCTAGATTGCCATTTTTTACCCAAGGCACAGACATCTCTATCATTCAAGTCAGTAAGTAACCAGAGGGAAGAGATTTATAAAGCAGCAAAACTTGCTGTTGGAAGAATGTCAGATCCACCTTCAGCTGATTTTTATAAGTTTATTATCGTATGTACTACTGTATTCAAGGAAAGAGAAAAAAAAACAGTGCAATGTTTTATTTGTATGATTAAATAAAATATATTAAACAGGAATGCTACATCCCAGGCAGTGGAAATAAAATGCCATTGTGACCTGTAGAAGGAGTTTTACTCTATTGCCCCTCGAACTCGATCAGCTTTTATCAGGCAAAGCCTTTATTACTTGATCAACTCCCTGTGCCCTCACGAATGACTGTTTTTCCGGCAGACATCTGACTGCTAGAAGCTTGAAAAACAATACATGCTAAAGTAAAATAACTGCTGTGCTTTAACCAGCCAAGTCTGCTTTTCTCTTGCTGCAGACTCCTGTTCTTTTGGCTGCAGAGAGCATTTGCTTTTAAAGAACAGAAATAAGCCAATGCAATACATATGTATTTTATTAGTAATGTTCCTTCCCTTTCTATGCAAATATGATTAGCAGTCTGAATTCAAAATACTTTCTTTGGAGTTCAAAAATAACTCCTGCTTTTGCTGGCATAGCTACAATAATTATGATCATACACATTGGGAAAAGCTGCAAGGAGATGACAACCTGGGAATCCTCTCTGGTTATTCTTGGCATTACATAAATCCATTAATACTGCTCTCTCTGGATGTGCTTGTGCTAATTTCTGTAGCAGGATGTCATGAAGACTGGTGTGAGTGGAGATAATTGTAAGAATCTGAGTCTATTTTCACTAGTAAATCCTGTTTTTATTTATTTATTTATTTTTCCCAACTGAATTAAGAATAATTTTCCAAATTTATAGAGCTACATTTTGAGAATCAGATGGATTTTCATATTGGAGCAACTTTGTCTTTTTCGCCTTTGACCATTGCTATCTTTCTTATTTTGAGCTGTCAGCATCAGCAAGTTTTCTTTTATCTTTTTTTACTGATGAGTTTTATGATGTGACCCACGGCTTGTACCCAGACAAATGTCAAAGCATGTTTTCAGCTGGTACATATGAATAGTTTTACTGAGGCTGTCAGGTCATCAATGCTATTTATTCCATAGACTGGTTAGAGCTATTAGCGGCTGCAGAATTATTTCATCTTCACATTTCTTCAGATCTTTTGGCTGGGAAGCTGGGAGGATATGGTCAATGCTCCCTCAAATTTCAGACCTTGTCTATTCATCTCTTGTAGTGAGTTTCCAGTGGATATTTACTTCTCTCACGCTATTCTGGACTCTGTTATAATGGTGGAAGAGCAGTTCAGTTGATTTTGAAGGGAATACAACATGGTGTGTTAGAAAAAATCTGTCTGGAACCTCTGCATATAGCCAAGCTCCTTCAGCTGCTAACATTGTGTGAATTGAACCAGCACTTGTGAGATGTGAGCTCTCCTGTTTCATTTCATTTCATGAAGGTATATGAAAGTTTCATTTTACCCAGATTTGACTTTCAGTTTGGTTTAGACTGACAGTATATAGCTAGTAGATACTTGAAGTATGTTCTCAAGTAGACTTATGGTCTAGATTATCATTCTGTCACTTCCCATTATTTTCAGTTCCCTATCACCTTGTGAAAATCTCACAACTGCAGCCCAAATTCCCCCACTTGCTAACTGCCTCAGCTGCTGTTTGATTAGGAAGTGTCAGACATTTCTGAAATATTTGGAAATATAATCTGTATTATGTGTTTCTAATCTAATGGGAATGAGATTTTACTTGAAACTAAGCTTTTGTTGAGCAAAGTCTGGTTCTTCATGCCACCACCAGATAAGACAACTCATGCTCCCAGTAGCTGCCCCTCGCAGCATGAAGATTTGACTTGGCAGAACTCAAGGTTCTCATGAAAATCAGCTTTACATTTTATCTTCACATCCATCCAAGCGTATCTCAAAACACTGCCAGGTATCAAAGATTTTTTAACAGTAAAGTTACCCAAACTACAAGGAAAATAAACAGAAGAAGAAAAAAGGAAAAGCTAGTTTTGTCTCTACTCCAGTCATACAAACTAATTAAGAATGTTTGAAAATATACAGCAATGTTTTGATTAGCAGTATTTGCTTATTTCAGTGTTGTATGACAAAGCATCCTGAATAAGAGAGAATGCGTATATGTCTTGCATCCAAACATGATTGAAATTTACAAGTGTGGACAATATTTATGTCAGCACCAGGTCTGGTTATGGCAGTATACCATCTGGTGTGTGGGATCAGCAGCACAAAGTCATTTGTCAGATATTGTACAAAACAGCAGCCTTCTTTTGTGTTAGTGTTTTTTGCATATTTGCACATACAGACACATACAGTAGGGTCTAAACGGTCAGAAAAAAAAATGGGAAAAAAGTTTGCTAAACTTTTCTTTGAAAGTGTAAGGTGATGCATACAGATGTCCTGAGTGGGTTTCATCAATGCAGAATAGTTAAGCAGGTTTCCTAAGGCACTAAGTGTTGCCCAGTCCCTTGGTCCCTGTGTCTGTGTATCTCTGTTCCATGGTAACAAAGTTTTACTCCACTGTCCAAAGTTAATCACATTTCTCAGATGAACAGATGCTTTGTTATTAAGTTACTAAAATGTAGTACATATCAAGCTGGGTAAAACAGCCTGCAGGTTGCTTGCTCTGTCTACTGGTCACCAGGTGAATGCTGATTAGCAATTCGGCACGGCACCCTCAGCAAGTTTACATACAAGAGCAAGCTGAGTGGTGCATTTGATACAGCAGAAGGAAGGGATGCCATCCAGAGGGACCTGGACAGGCTTGGAAAGCAGGCCCATGAGAACTAAATGAGGTTCAACAAGGCCAAGTGCGAAGTGCTGCACCTGGGTTGGGGCAATTGCAGACATGACTACAGACAGGGAGAAGAACTCATTGCGAGCAGCCCTGTGGAGAAGGACCTGGGGGTCCTGGTGGATGAAATGCTTGACAGGAGCCAGCAGTGTGCCCTCACAGCCCTGAAGACCAACAGTATCCTGGGCTGCATTAAAAGATGGGTGTCCAACAGGGAGAGGGAGGTGATTGTCCCCCTCTACTTGTGTCCCCCCTGCCCTTGTGAGACCCCATCTGGAGTACTGCATCCAGGCCTGGGGCCCCCAGCGCAAGAAAGATGTGGAGCTACTGGCGCAGGTCCAGAGGAAGCCTTTGAGGAAAGGCTGAGGAAGCTGGTTTTGTTCAGCCCAGAGGAGAAAAGGCTCTGGGGAGACCTCATTGCGGCCTTCCAGTATTTAAAGAGAGGTTATGAACAAGGTGGAGTATTTAAAAGAAACTTGCAAAGAGAAAGGAGAGTGACAGTGATAGGACAAGGGGGAATGATTTTAAACTAAAACAGGGGAGATTTAGGTTAGATGTTAGGGGGACTGCAAGAAACAATGCCTTATGAATTCTGTTGTTGATAGTAGAACTTGATACTTTTTGATTTAAAAATACAATATAAAATTAAAGCAATGATGATGCTTTATAGTGAGATAGCCACTACAGTGGAATGCAATTCTTGCAGCCTCCTTGCAGTTCTCAACTCTGAACTCTGATCTGAGGCTCTGCTGGATTTTGTGTGAGCATACGGTTCTGCTTTTATGGAGCCTGAGCTGGCCTCAGATGAGTACACTCATTCTAAACCATTTACCACACAGTGTGGTAATAAATTGTTGTTCTCAAACACTTAATTTGCAATGATATTATGTGCTTTGTAAGCACTTCTAAGCTTAAAAAGCCTCTTTCTCTTCTGTCACAAAAGGATCACTAATATCCTTTTATGAACAAGATGGAGTATTTAAAAGAAACTTGTAAAGAGAAAGGAGAGTGACAGTGATAGGACACTGTCCTATGTGACAGATGTGTCATTTCTGGTAGTGTTGTGGCATTACATTGCTTTTCTCCTCCTTTGAGAACTCTCCACATAGCCTACGGAAGAGCTGTGAGGAGGTAGGAAAGTCCTCTTGGAGCCATGCAAGGTTCAGGCAAGGTGGGAGGATCTGCCTTCCCCTCAGCCTAAAGCCACATCCTCATGTAATGGCACTTTCAGGGTTAATTGCCTCCCAGAAAGGAAAACAACCTGGAGAAAGCTGAAGTGAACAAACTTGAAAGCCCTCAAATGCTGCAAATGAATTGCTGTCTTGACAAGGCTGGATTACTTTATCATGGGCAGAGCACAAAGTGCTTTGCAGGTACTGTGTGTAGTTCCAGACATAGGGACCATCCAGAATAGTTCTGGCACTTTTCCAACATATTGGTGTGGAAGAATGAGAAAAGAATCAATCATTTCATTTTCGTGAATACTGCTTGATTTGCATAGCTTGGCATTTGTTCCTCTGGAGAGTTAGGTGCGCAAGAGTATAACGGTGGTGTTGCCTAGCTCATATATAGATATCTATGCACAGATTTGAAAGATCTTTATGAAGATAAGTCTTTTCACAGATTAAAAGTATATGGAAGAGAGACAACTAATGACAGACCTTCTAAATGACCTCTGATAAATGAAGAAACCGGAATTATACACATTTATTAATGAATTTATCTATTTTCCCTCATCATTTCCCCCCTAGGTTTTATGTAATAGTTGCTTCTACTTTGAGAAACTTCTAATGGACTTTTTGAACCATGTCTGCTGTGTTGCAATGCTGATTCTTTCTTTGCAGTGTAATAAAGTGATCTAAGTCATTTTACATGTATTGAGGAGATAAAGATTCTAGAAAGTGGAGCCTGGATATAGCACAAAAACTAGTAGCATCTCTTTCTGAAGTAGATTGCTTTGGTGTCTGTTCTGGAGTGAAATGAGTATTTAACTAAATGTCTTAAATGAGCCTTGCACAGAAGTGAAAACAGCAGGCTTCCTCTTTAATGTAAGGTAGACATATTCTTTTATAAAAACTTAATTGCTTTTAAAATGTCTCCTAATCAAAAGTTAATTCCCCAAATTTAAAGCCAATATTTACCATAATCAAAATTATCATCAATCATCAATGAATTTCCAAGAATACAGATATGCACATAATGCCTGATCAAATAGTGAGGTAATTGAAAACCATTGGACTTAAAAGAGGCAAAACCAGAGGCAGGATCATTTCTGCAACATTCAGCACTAAGCTGCTTCTTCACTGCCTACACTTCAAGGAAAGTAGGGGCTGTGATTCTGTCTTGTGTTGTCTATGCAAACAGCTTAAGATTCATACCAGTCCATGTGTAATAACACAGTTACTTGTACAATGTGTTTTTCAGGAAAGTGTTCAGGTACAGTTTATCAACATTAATAAATAGAGCATCCACCGCTACCCATGTATTTTATTTCAGTAGTTACTCATAGTAACCCTTGTTTTTTTTTTAGTAGTTTCCTATAGTAACCCTTTTTTTTTTTTTTTTTTTTTTTTTTAAAATCGGATTGGGATGGTTTCTTTTAGAGTCATTGGCTCCGGTTGTATCTTCAACATATGCATTTCACTGATAGGCATGGAAGATGAAGGCCTTCCAAGATATTGAGAATTGAGCATGACCCTGACAAAAACCCATGCCCAAATCCATTATCATGCCTTTCTGCTCCATGACGCCAACACATGATTCAGTAAGCCATCTCTGGTTGGGAGTTTAGCTTCAAGGTTTGGTGTGTTTGAGTAGGAAAAAAACCCCGCTTCTTCATGTAATAAGAAAGCTATTTCTCTTTTATGATTAATTAAAAATTGACCTAGCTTTGCTTAAGAGTAATAAACATTATGGAGATAGACTCTGTCTGAAAAATACTGGAACATGCAATTGCAAGAAATCCTTTTGATTATGAAAGTGTGTGTTTATCCAGGGTATGCCTAACATGAATATAATTTAATTCAAGCTTATTGCAAGCCAGAATTAGAACAGCAGATTGCTTACTTTTAGGAGGAAGTGTAATCCAGGGCTTTACTGCTTTCATTATTTGTGTAATTAGAGAAGGGGCATGGTTGATGTCACTGGTTTAATCTCTAACAAACTGGAGCATTTGATAACCTACTGCCATCAAAGACCAGAAGATTCTATGGTACGTTTTTAACTAAGCCATGACTAAAATAAAAATTAATTTGTCTTCTACAGTCTCATCATAACATTGCAAGTGGAAATGAAAACACAGATTTTGAATTATTTAATCTATTTTATTACGTGTTTGGGAAGTCAATGTTTTTATTCAAAGGGAAGGTGAAGATCATGTCTAATATTGACACAACAGTTCAATGTTTGGATTGTCAAAGAAAAGTCTGCTTGTTTAATTTGCTGATTTTTTTTTTTTCTAGTGATAAATTCTGTTATTATAATACACACTTCAGCCTTTGACTGCTTTATGCCTATTAATCAAATTGAATCTAAGCATTTTAATTCACAGATTTTTAATCATAACTTAAATCAGTGATCAGAAAAACTTAACATTTTAACCCTTTTTGCATATTTACATGGTAATTAAGATTCTACATAATAGAATTCAAAATATGTCTCCTTTGAATCCTAACTTTCAGTTAAGTTTAACCTTTACACTTAAGCTGTACATCTTAATGTACAAAAGAGAAAATGTATTTAAATTGAACAGCTTATATAGTACTACATGTATTAATAAATGATTTTAAAATGTTTTCAGCACAGAAAAATGCAAACAATACATTTCTTCTTTGCTAAGTAACGTGTCATTTGGAAGCTGTGGCAACCTGCATTTGCTTGGAAATTGGGATCCACTTACATGCAAATCAGATTTCCTTTCTATTAAATTAGAAAGTCTTCTTCACTTCTTTAATAAAAGCAATAAAAATATCAGGTACTTAAATTGCTCAGTCATATAGAAGAAATACTGGGTGTGCTTAATGGCTTAACCTAATCAGGAGATGACTGAGTCTTTCAAAGATTTAGAATTAATAGTTCCTCTCCATCTCGTTTTTATTTCTGAACTGGAAGAAGACTATAAGATTTATCGCTTTCTTGGCTTTTGGTTTCTCAACCAAATAATCTAATTCAAGATCAAAAAGGTAATGATCTGAAAAAGCAGCAACTTTTTAGTCACTTTCTGTTCTAGACGATTAGCCAATATGTTCCATCATTTTCAAATTTCTTTAAAATTCTTGAAAACTTGTACTACTTCAGCAACTAACATTTTTAATCATTGGTATTACTGATGGGTAATAACTAGGGGCATAGCACTATTTTCCCGCTTTGTGTTCAGGCTCTCAGTTTAGTATCTTATATTTGGAGTAGTGGTAAGTTCTTCGTTGATCTACCTTTTTGCAAACTACTATTAACTTCAAACTTTGGCAGTTGCTTCTGTGCAATATTTTGGAGGTCATTCCACACCTCAGTAGTTTTCTCAGCAAAATGAATCCAGCCATCACCTAAAGCTGTGTTTGATAGTAAAATGTGGGACAGCAAATTACTGTTTTAGAAATCCAGAAGGAGCTTTGACAGAGAATAGCTAGTATCTTCCAGGTAACATGTATGATTAGTAGTATTTCAAGAATGCTTATTAATAACACAAAGATAGATTTAGCACAATAACTGAGTTTTAGTTAATGCTATCTTTTATGATAGGAGCTGAGAAGAAAGCTATGAACATGCTTTAGAAAAAGAATAAGTAAGAAATTAATTCAGTTTCACTCACCTGTGCCAGCACTGTTTCCTAGCCATTGCTTTTAAATGAATAATTCTTCTATTGTAATTTTATTTTTATTGTGTGTTTTTTTTTTGAACATTTGCATTTGCCATAGAATGAAATGCATATATATATATATATTTAATTTTTAAAAAGCTATTTACACTGGAACTCTTTGAGAATTCTCCATACAGGATCTTTATGGACATTTGTCCATGCTATAAAGAATGACAGAAGCCCCAAATGAATAAAAAACAGAAATGAAAACAAATGTGAGCTTTAAAACGGAAAAAAAAAAGTATCTGTTGATAGTTGGCAAACTGAAAAATATTAGTGTTCTGTCTATTACTGTGATTTAAATCCTCAGTCAGTTACATCAGAACTGTTTCATTTTTACCAAGCTAGTGTTGACATAAAAGATTAAAGGTATTTTGCCACTCATTCTGTGCAAAGTTTAAAAAATCCAGGCAAGCAGGGATGGCGTTTAATGTTTAATGTTATGTATATGGCTATTCATTAATTAATGAATTTTAGTTTTTCTTCATCTTGATGAAACTCATCGTAATTTGAAATTTGTTTTAAACATATTAATGTGATAGGAAGTATATGAACCTTAAAAATATTTAAATAAATGTATAGGAACATTACAGGCTTTATTGGTAACTCCATAATTGTTAATCTGTTAGAAGTCTAACAAAATTAGCGTCCAGTGACTTGTATCAGGCAACGTAGTTTTCAGTCTAAATCAGTGCAGGACTTACATTCTTCAAGATGCCTGGGGGCTTTTGGAAGTTCACCTCTTGTGGGTACAGGCTCAGTGAAGGGCCATTAATAATTTTAAATATTGAAATTGAGGTTATGAATTTTGTTCTCTGGATTGAATTCAGTTATTGGTAAAATTCGATGTATATTCTTGACTAAGTATGCACATTCCTGCTAAAACTCCAGTATACAGAAGACCTCAACAGGGTTTTTTTAATTATTATTTTTAAATCCCGAAAGAAATCTGTAGAATGATCATTGTATCTTAGATATACGTGAAATAATATAATACGTGCAGATAGCATGCTCAGCAATCTCTTCCAGAAAAATCTTTGTCCCTGAGTTGCTCTCACATGATGGTAAAATATTTTGGGGAAGGAGCCCTCATTATAACCCTCATTATAACCTCACTTTTATTTCCAGAAGAGGTTAAATCTATGAGAATGAGAAGCCACTTAAGGTATGCTTTCTTATCACCAATTTAACTGTTAGCTGCTTTTACAGCAAAAGTTGTGTCCCTACCTTAACTGTCTGGTTTTATGCTCCTGCTGCTTCCCTCCAGCTGAGGCTAGTGCTTGCCCAGCCCTTACAAAGGCTGTTCTACTTCCCAAGCCATCAGCAGTCTGACCCAGGGAATAAAATGTCTTCGGCTTCTACAGGCTATGTTACAGTGAAATGCACTGGGGACTCAGACAAGCACTAGTGCACCAGAAAAATGAGATGAAGGGGCAGAGGGTCAAAGCAGGCAGGGAGATTGGCCTGGATATCAAAACACTTCATTCCCAGAGCCCTGATGTGGAGCCTGCAGCAATGTGCAGACGTGTGCCCTAGAGAATGGGTCATCCAGCAGCTGTGGACTGTGGGCAGCTGGTGGAGAAGGACATTAGTGGAAACCTGTTCTTGTAGGACACAGAGTATCTGTTACCTGCTTTCAGTCCTTCTTTCCGTTTTAATTTATGCCAGCCAGCCATAATCCAGAAGTAGGCTGAGTTGTAGGGTAGGAATAGTAAAACTAATATAGTGGGAGGCAAGAAACAATCTGTAGGGTATTGTGGCCAGCCATCCCTTTGGATAAATGGGTTTTCACAGAGGTGGATTTGGCCTTGGCTGAATGAGGAAAAGCACTTCATTTCAGCCTTCATTTTGAGCGAGTGCTGCTTTTTGAACCAGCTGCACTGAAAAAAAAAAAAAAAAAAAAAAAGAAAGGAAAGGGGGTAATAGAAAGNGTGCTTGTTTTTGAAACCAGACGAACAAAAAAAAAAAAAAAAAAAAAAAAGGCAAGGCAAGGATGTAATTGTCAGGAAACTCAGAAGGAGGAGATTGCACAAAGGAGTACTTCAAAGGCAAATCCACCTGTATAAGTACACAGCTTGACTTCTTGACACCTCTACATCTGCAGCTTCTCTGTAAATAATTTCCTGAGTAGAGACCTTGACATTCTTTTGTGTTATTTATTATTCAGTATGAAGTTCATGAACAACTGAGGAGAATGAGTTTGTTGCTGCATCAGAGAGTTTTGACTGAACATAGGGCAGAACGACTGTATTGTTCAGCATGTTTGTTATGGGTAAATACCAGCATTAAACTCACAATTCCACTGAACTTTTTATTAAAGTGCTGTGCACAACCAGGTAAAGGTAGATCACATACCAAAATAGCAAGCAGTTCTCAGTTGGCTAAAGCTATGTGTTGGCTGCAGCAGAAACTGCAGTAGCTCTATAGGGAAAGAATGAAAATATTAAAAATATTCTGTTACCTCTTTTTGAATTTGAATTTTCAAGTAAAATATTTTGACTAACAAAAACATATTTCAGATTGCCTATTAAATCCAAACCAAAATGCTTAAATATTTGTAACATTCTTACAAAATGAGCATTGCTCTGCTGGGAACTGAACACTATAGTATATAGGATTTTGAAATATTTATGTCTTTTTCTTGGAGTTTCTCAAAGCTTCTCTTGTTCTTTCCTCCTATGTAGCACAGGTATGGAGATCCAGAGAAGGAAGTTTCTGCAGAACTTTCTTCAGCCAGAAGCTTAAGGTAGCTCCTCCACCAGCTGTATTTACCTAGGCTTTTCTGTATGTCCTGTATGACAAAGACATGTGAATGCTGCAGGATTTCTCCTGTCTCTCTCATTCTGTCCTTTGTACACACTGTGGAAGGATAACTGGCCTGGAGAGAAATGGTTTGAGCTGTGAGCTTGGGAGTGAGGAATGTGAATGGGAATGAGGAACAAGAGAAATCATGGGAAGAGACATATTATGGGAAAGTTGGAAACTATTGTCCTATAGTTATTAAAGGTAGGGTTTTAAAGCCCATTCTTAGGCAAAATACAGAGCAGACCAGAAAATGAAAGCTGTTTCAGCTAGAGCTCTACCAGAGCTAAAACCTGAGCTCTTATTCATCTTCAACCTGAGATCTTGCTTCCCTTTTTGTTTGTAGTACTAAAATATGGTGGAAAAACCTGCTGAACATCCTGCCAGCAAAATATTCGAAAATATTATTGATCACTGTTAAGTAGTCCTTCTTGCATTGAGAGTGACTTTGTCATGGATGAAAAAAAAATTTCCTTTTTAGGGGAAAAGAAAGACAATAGGCCTCTCAAAAGAGTTCAATACCCTAAGCTTTAGGAAAAGAGGGGGAGAATACTACCAGAATTCTGTAAAATTACAATAGAAAATATTGTAAAGTATGGAAAGACAGGTAAATTAAAAGTTTCAGAAGAACTGTTCAAATGGAATGAGATACTTGGCTAAAATAAATTTTCTGTCTCTTAAGAAAGGAAGCTTTTTAGATTTTATAAATCTCCTGGGAAAAATAGTCAACACTTGTCACATGATACTATTTTGATTTTTACTACTTAACAGAGCCACAATTACAAGCAGGAATGGTGAAGTTTAATCTTTGGAACCAAAATCCTGCCTTAATTGTAGACTAATGCACCATCTGCATTGATATAGACTGTCGATACCTGTAGGTGTAAACTCTCATTTATTTGTTTGAGAGTTTGGAATGTTGTTATGCAGCATGTATAATGTACATTGCTATGTATGTAACAAATATTTAAGTTGTATTGTCCACCAATAATGGCAGTATATTAGAAATATTTTGCTAAATTCTGTTAATGACAATGGAACACTTCAATAAGCTGAATCTAAAAATAGCATAAATTTAAACACTGTTCATCTCACAATGCTTTAGACTGCCTACATTACATGCACAGTGCCTCATCTTCTAATATAGTTGCTGCGAATGTTTTCTTTGACAAAAAGAACATTTTTTACCCTGAAATTTTGGGCACTTTATCATCTTATGTCCTGAAGGTCTTGAAAATAGCTTGCATTAGTGCTAGCCTATTAAAAGTCAATGACCAGTGGATCATGTGTAACAAAAGTAATAATTTATTTGCACAGAAGATTTTCCAGAAACATCTCATTAGAAATCTTTAAAGTGTCACAGAAGGACACGTTCCATAATAGGAGAGCAGTAGCCATCACATTCTATATGGTTAGGAGAGCTTTTGTATTCTTGTTCTCCAGCATCGTGGCAAAGATGTAGATCTGTCTTGAAGGCTTTCAGTCTGTATGCTGTACCTCAGTGGTGTGATTCAGTGCTGGACTGGTCCATCTCTTTTAATCACAGTTTCTGGAAATGGCTCAAAATACTTTTTTACCTACTGTATGTGACAAGCTTGGAGGCTGGAAATCACTAGATTAAACTGGGAAGGCTCTAGACAATGTGCTAGGATTCTTGCTTTATTTTGGGATATTTGTACTGGGAAAGACTGAATGTAGTCTTGGGTATTTCACAGTTCTTTAAAAGTATCTGACATAGTAAAATTACTATTAGTTACAATATATTTTACTTTGTCATTGGATAAACTCAGAACATGCACTTGGTCTTTTATGGATCAGTGATCAGCTGGTCAGCAGGAACATGTTAAGTGTCTTAGTGTGATCATGTATGCATCCCCTTAATCGCCTCTAAAATAATTTATATCCATCTGAGAGTGCTGCAGAATTGTCAGGCAGTGTATAAGCTATTGGCCGCTGCTGTGAAATACAATCTTCCACAGAGATAATATTCTGCAAGACTATTGCCAGCAATAGAGCTGTTTGCAAATGTAGCAGACTAAAGGAAAACATGCTTCTATGGATCAAGAGCCAGTCAAAGCCCCTTCTGCTAATGAGAGACAGGAGACTAGAACAGTAGAAAACATACTGTGAACAGTCATCAATTAATTAAGGAAAAATGTCTGATTTGGGGATTCAGCCAGATGTGCTGGGAACAGAGCTGTTATGCACAAGTGGTGCTGAATAATGCTAGTGGGATAGAAAGGAGAAGCTATAATTATTTTAGTCTCTGGTATATCTTCTAGTGGTGTGATCACAATTAGCTGGCTAAAGATCTGTCTGTCCCTGGAAGAAGCTGCCTAATGTAGTCTCAGCCTTTCAGAAAACAGAGAAAAAGGCAGATTAAGCAATGTTTTGACCACACTCATTCAAGTTGAGAGGGACTTAGAACCTGTAAAAAAGAAAAGAAAATCAATGTAACATAAATCAGTTGCGATAGATAGAAAGTTTAGGAACATTTTCCTTTCTATAATACAAACCTGATACTGAAGTATTAGAAGATCTAGATCACAACAGCGTGCCTCAGACCAGGTTGCCTGCTAAAGAAACTATATCTCCTTTAAGGTAATTAAAGCTCCTGTTAGGTAAGTTTGACAGTACTGCTAATTACCCAACCTTATTCACTGAGAGGGAGCTTGTAAAATATAATAAGTGTAGCATAATGGAAATGACAAAGAATCAAAGTTTAAAAGGAAAATAATATGTTCAGAATTAGAAGTGCAA
>VXAV01002344.1:48009-93699 GCA_013399715.1 Alectura lathami | reverse complement strand
TGTTACATTTCAATGAACTAGGTTAGCATGGAAAATTCTCAGCTGCATTTGCTGTATTACAGGGCAGCTGGCTCACTTCTAAACAATGCCAACCAATTCCCTTGGTGTGCTCCCCCGCTCCGTAGCCCTGAAGGTCGCATTCATCCTGGTTCTCCTGGACATCCCACTCTCACTGGCATTAGCGAGCATTAAGATTAAGGCAAAGGAAAAAACAACAAACTTTCTTCTGAAGGAAATCACCAGGTTATCTCCTTAGGAGCAACCAACATCCTCTTTTTGAGGAAAAAAAAAAGAAAGTCAAAGGTGATTGGCCTCAATGTGAAAGGGAAGCCAAGAATTAAAGAACTTACTGAGGAGAAAACCCCACCATGAAGGACCTCGCATGTTTAACGAACAGCGTGGGCCTTACAAAGGTGCCAGCCTGCAGCGCCCACCAGCAGCAGGCCATCGGTATTCACCTGGGTTTTGCTGCACCCTGAGTGGTGGCCACCAGACCTTGCACATTTTGGGATGGGAAGCACCGTGCAAGTGCCACGCTGCTGTCATAGACAGTGCTTTCTAAAAACCCCCAGCCCGCAAAGCACTAACAGAAGTAACAGCATCTTCTGCTGAGTAGGAAGAATTTTACAGGCTGGAGAAGAGAAGGCAGAGCAGAAGAAGAGAGAATTTGAACTCAGTTCCTTGCTCTTACAATAAATTGTTCAGTCTAATACCAGCAGCAGGTAAAGGCCCTGTTGTGGTAGGCCAAGCAAAATCACGAGCGTTCTGCAGTGCAGCTCTGGCTCGTGTCCTTCAGACACTTACGTTCCACCTGAATGCCGTCTGTGTGGGGTTTGCTCTTTGGCTCCTGGCTCCCAGCTTTTGCATCGTCGTCGTCCAGCAGAGGCACGTAGTCTGTTTTATCTACTGTTTCTCCAACCACATCGTCAAACTTCTCCGCCTCCAGGGTGGCGATGAAGTCCCTTTTCACCTCTTCCTCAATGTCAGGAGACGGCTCTGTCAGAGCATCCGCGAGGCTGAGGTTGTGATCCAGGTCAGCCATGGTTTAGCACCTTTGCAACCTAAAAATTCATTTGGGGGAGACAAAGAAACAATTTTAGTAAGAGACATGGTAAGCTCAGAATTCTGCTGTCAGCCGCGTGCCTCCTGATGCCAGAGCACATGAAGCAACCTTTGCTTCAGCGCCCAGTAATTCTCAGATGGTCACAAAACCTGCATGGCACAGAATCAAAGCAAAGAGCCAGATCACCCCAGCCAGGTCCTACTGGACGAACGTTACGTGCCACGTGGTGCTACATCAGAACCCATATGCATCAAACACTGCCTGGCCAGCCCGGACCATCTCACATCGGTTTCTGCCCTGCCCCAGATCTGCGAGGTCATTACAGATCACCGGCAGCAGAGATGTGACGCACGCGAATTCAGTTCTGGGGCTGGCCTCCACCCAGCCACCCCTATGGAGATTAGGGCTTTACATAATCTGACGCATACCTCAGGGATGCTTTTCACCCCGTGGAGCGTTCATGTCCTCAGCAAACCTCGCTAATGCCAACAAACCCACCCCAACCCTGGGACTGGGGCTGGAAGGTGAAGGTTTAATGGTGTTTACGTGGGAAACGAGCAGTGAGGCACACGCACACCCTTGGTGTCAAAGCTCCGAACCGGGCACGGGAACCAGACGAATCGCGTGGACCTTTCCCTCCCCGACTTACACCGCAGCGTTCGATGCAAGCTCCTCGCACCAAACAGGAGACGTACCCAGCCACTCAGCCTTCTGGCTTGCAGCAAAAGCTTTCGGTTTGGCATCAGAAACACGCCCAGAAACAATCACTTATTTTTTTAAGTATCACAAATATCAACAGCTCTACTCATGCACTTTGGCCTCTCACAGACACTGTCAGGTACAAACTGCAAAACCCCAAAAGCTGAAGGGCCGTTAGGACCTGAAGCAGCAAACTCATGGCTCCTCCTGTGGTAACTCAGCCTCCTTTAATTCTCCTCTATATCAGCTTGTTTTCTGCTTCCAGCTGCTGCTGATGCCTACACCTCTCATCAGGTGCACAGCCCGTGCAGAACCTCTGCAAGCGAGAGACCCGCTCTCCTGCAAGCCAGGGCTGGAACACCACACCTAGACTCGGTGCAGAACAAGGGCCTGGCAGTAAGGCTGCGGGCTCCAGCAGCAGCCTCATCCAAACAGAAGGGCACGAGGCAGCCGGGCGACGTGATTCATCGTTGGTGGACAAGAACCACCACGCTGCACTGGGAAGCAGCAGCACTGGAGCCGAAGGCACACAAGTACCCACGCAAGGAGGAGCCACCCGGGCTCGCTGGGGCAGCAGAACACAGACCTGCTTGTCCCGAGGACAAAGGCTCCCACTCTGTCACCGCAGGGAATTCTCCAGCAGCAGCGTGTGGCACGTACCTACGGGCTCGGGCCCGTGCAAGGCAATGCTTCACATTCCTTGTGAACAATGCTGTTTCACTGATAGGGGCACTCACATCGCTGCATGCAAGCATGTTATGGAAACTATCCAGTTAAAATTCTTTTTTTTCTCCTCTCTTTAACAAAAAAGGTCGAACTTCAAACTGGAGCAGACCTCCAGCAGCAGCTGCTGGCTCTGTGGCTTCAGATAAGGGCGCTGAGGAATCAGCGCCTCCTGGGAACCTGGGGGTGAAAGCGGGGAGCTCTCGGCCCCTGTGCAGGGTCACAGTTGAACGAGTTACTGCTGCTATGAGCAGGCATCTTCCAATAATGTGAAAGAGTCCTAAGAAGGGCAGAGCTCTCTGCTAACGCTACCAGGACCCAACTGCCTCACCTGCTGCTGGTGAACAGGCTGCAGCACAGCAGGCCCCTCGCCAAGCCTCAGCCAGGCAAGGAAAGGAAGCCCCTTCCAGAAGTGCAATCGTGGCACTGGTCAGTCTCCAAAGGAAGGAATGGGGACCACAGCTGGCTGTCCTCTCAGCCACGTCCTCTGTTGCTTTCAACTTGAAAGTGGAAGCGGCGGCTTTTAGGTCAGTATCTTGAAAATGGCATTTCACCCTTCTGTTCTGACAGTTCTATTTAGCACAAGTTTTAAATATTGGTTTTCCTCCTTTCACCAAGCTGTTCCGTGATGCAAGAATTGAGACTGAGGCCAGGACATAGCCAACATCTCAGGGAAGCAAGCAAGCAGAGGCTGGAGGGAACACAGCAGATGCCAGCAGAGCCCCAGCTTCTGCTCTCGGGCACTGGCACGCCCAGGTGGGCTGACACAGGCTTGGTGCTGTGACCTGCACCCATGCCAGCACTGCGAGGTTTACACACCCAAACCTGCAGCTTTTGTTAATGGCATTTAGGAAAACTTCTTTCTAACCTCGCTCCAAATGCTCGTCAGCAACAGAGCACAGTCAGCAAGCTGAGCGACCAGCTCACGACGCTCACCTCTGATTAAGCATCCCTGCTGCTGTAGGTCCAAGCAGAGGAGGGGCCTTTTAGCAGCATTTCCTCTAGACAACTTAGCTTAGGGTCTGTCCAAACAGCAAGCCGTCGCCATCCTGCCCCTGTGCTGGAAGCCACTGCCCAGCCACCCTGCAGGAGCCCTTCAGCACTCAGCACCCCTCCCTGCAGCGCCCGTGCCCAGCAGGCATCCCCAGACCACGCCAAACCGCGTGGAACGTGCGTGGCCGTAACCACTGCTCTGCGGCCAGGGGAAGCCTCTGAGCAGTCTTTAGATGGTCTAGAAACGTAGTTCTTGCTCCACAGAGACATCCCACCACCATCCCTCTGAGCCTAAACAACTGCCTCCCACTGACCTCACAAATGCCTCCAAGCACCAGTGATGCAGGAGCCGCCGTGTGAACGGGGTGGGGGACAGCAGCAGCAATTCCTAAACCCAAACCAAGGCTGATCCCACCCACAGCGTCCTCCAGCACAGGAGCATTCCATCACAAGCAACTGCTTCATTCACACCACGCAGTTTTTGATCCTAATCACTGCGGTACCACTTTCTCTGTTTGCTGCCATAAAGCAGCTTTGGCAGTGTCTCTGTTTCAAACCTACATAGGAACTGGGACACAAAAGCAATCTAGTCTCTGGGGAAAAATAATAACGAGGTTATGCAGGCCTATCAGCAGGACATTTCCTTGCCCACTTTTAATCTAGTAAGGAATGCAGAAATGACGTGAAAAAGTTACAGTGCAACCAATAAAAGCCATTCTGCATTCCCGTAGCAAATGGAGAAGTGGTCTCTGGCACACACAGCCCCCAGCAATCAACTGGCTGCCCCAGCCCAAAGCACTGCCGGGCTGCGGGAAGCCTCCAGCAAGAGAGGTCGCCCAGCAAACACCAGACCTGAAGCAGCTTCCCCGCTCCCCACCCCTGGTGTCAGAGCAGTGACACCACCAAGTCCCAGAGCCCAGCCCCAACCAGGGCTCACGGTGTTGAGACAAGAGGGCCGTGAGGGTGCTGCACAGATCCTGCCCCAGGGCAGAAAGCAAACCTGAGGAATACCCACGTGCTGACAGCTCAGCGAGACAGATGCTTTCCGCACCATGCTCGTTCGTGCTGTGCACAGGAAGCGTTCCAGGATATTCACCAAGATGCACCTTGAGACACTGTGCAGGATGTAGCTGTGCAAATCAGACACACTGAAGATCACCAGGAATGAGAATTCTGACATTAACTTGTAAGGTGAAAGGGAAAAAGCAAGGAATGACAGAAGGCAGCGCATTAAAAAATGCATTAAGTAATTCTTCAGCTGCAGGACAGCTGCTGAGGCCCTCCTGTCTGCGCAGGGAGCAGCAGCAGGGATGGTGGGAGAACAGCCTGCACCACTCGGGGCATCTCCAGAGGGCCCCAGAGGGCAGCGGAGCGCTCCCCCAGGGACGCGGGGCCCTGCAGGTGCTCAGCTTGGGGGGAGGTGAGGAGAGGAGCAGGGCCTGGTGTCCCGGGGAGGGAGCTTCCCAGTAGCTGGGCATTCCTCAGCACATTCCAGGAAATCTTCAGATTACTTCACAGGAAACAAATTACTCATTTTTTTGGGCAAAATGGTTTGTTCAGACCTCTTCATGTTCAGCAGCAGCTGGTCTCTTACACCCAGAATTTGCCCCATCTGTTGTTTTGTGCTCAGAATCTGTGTGTCCCCAGTGAGTAACCTGTTCGTTTCGGTAAGCAGAGGCCATCCTTGCAGGCTGAGCTGAGAGAGGAGCTATCTCCATCCACTGCCCGTACCACAGACCCCCTGCCCTTGAGCTCCGGCTCCTCACCCCGCTACCAGGCCCCTTCCCATTCACTGCCACCAGCTCACTCAGTGTTTGACATCCACAAGGCTGAGGCTGGCCAAGGCACACACAATGCGTGCTCTGGTCGAGAGCCTCTGATCCCAGCCCCTGGGAAGAAATCCGACCGGCCGCTACTTGCAGAAGTTTTCCTTTCAGTAACCCAGCGGAGCACCTTCCAAGACACACCACCTCCTCCAGCCGCCCTCTGTAGCGGAAGCAGCACAAACAGCTCTTACTTGCATAAGCCACTGCCTCTGGCTTCCCATCTAGGGAAGAGTGGAATTTGTTTCCTGAACTTTGTATTTCCATTTTGCAGCTTCTCTGGCTGCGCCGCAGTGTACACGCCTGCAGGCACGCACAGTCTGAGTGCAGAGCTATGATCGGTCTGTCCCAGATCGTGCACATCTTGTCTGGAGATGGTGACGGGGGAAACTACAGAACCACGCAGCACCACAGCATGGTTGGGATGGGAGGCACCCCAAAGTCCCCCCAGCCCCAACCCCTGCCGGGGCTGGCTGCCACCCCCGGGGTCAGGCTGCCCAGGGCCCACCCAGCCTGGCCTGGAGCACCCCCAGGGATGGGGCACCCACAGCTGCTCTGGGCAGCCTGGGCCAGGGCCTCACTGCCTCTGGATGCAGCATTTCCCCCTCCCATCCAACCCCAACCTCCCCTCTTTTGGTTTAAGGCCACCCCCCTGCCCTGTCCCTGTCTGCCCGTGTCACAAGTCGCTCTCCCCCTGGCTCTCAGCTCCCTCCAGGCACCGAAGGCCGCAGCGAGGTCTCCCCGGCGCCTTCTCTTCCCCAGGCTGAGCCCCCTCACCCTGTCCCCACAGCAGAGGGGCTGCACCCTCTGAGCATCCTCATGGGTGGAGGGGACGGTTGTGGTGCATCTCTAACAGCCCTGACTACACACCCTCCCCTACCAAAGCAAGCTGCGAGCAACCTTTATACCAAAGGGGTGCAATCTATTCACAGTTTGTAGGAGGAAAAAGAAACAGAGCAACGTTTTCCCTCTCCTGTTTCTGCTTAAAGGAGACGCTGACATGCTGATTTATTAGCAGCAGGTATATTGTTTCATCAGATCCCCTTGCTCTTTTAAAATTAGCTCCTTACCACACAGAACAACATCTGCGCCTGGAAGAACGGGGACAGCTCAGCCCCGTCCCGTTCCCGTGGCCGCAGTCAGCCTGCTGTTCTTAGCTGGGCTCTGTGGGGCTCTTCGGTGGTCAGCGAGGCAGAAGGGAACAGCAGCAAGCAGCAGAGATGCACAGTCATCCTCCTCCGCAGCGTCCGGGGCAGTCACGTGGGAGGGATGCCTGCCTTCCGAGAGGACAGCAGTGAATCACGCTGCTGACATTTCGCATTCCATGGATGGGCACACCAGAGTCATGGCCCCTTTCTGTTTTTTTTTTTTTCAGTCTGAACCAATGGCATTAAGCTATTTTTTTTTGAAAAAGTTCAAGTAGGATCTGGGGGTTATTTCTGTGGGTGTTCCAAGCTGCAGGAAATATTCAAATTACTAGAGGCTCATTCTCACATAGTGAGATACAATAACACATTTCCAACAGAAGGTACCACAGAACTGCAGCGCGGCTGAGGTTGGGGGCACCCCCGGGTCCCTCTGGTGCCCCCCTGCTCCCCCAGGGCCACCCAGAGCAGGGTGCCCAGCCCCACGTCCTGGTGGGTCTGGAGATCCCCAGGGAGGAGCCCCCACAGCCCCCGGTCCCTGTGCAGGGCTGTGCTGCCTGGTGGGCAGGGGCAGCTCCTGGCTGTGCCCAGCGCCTCTGGGCCTGGCCCCGCACCACCGAGCAGAGCCTGGCTCCGTCCCCTCACGGCTCCCTGCGGGGGCTGATGGCCATAGGCGGATCCCCCCGAGCCTCCTCTGCTCCAGGCTGAGCAGCCCCAGCTCCCCCAGCCTCTCCTCACGGCAGAGCTGCCCCAGGCCCTGCAGCACCTCGGGGACCCCGTGTTGGGCTCTCCCCAGTGTGCCCGGGTCTCTCCTGCACTGGGGTCCCAGCACTTCAGGTGCAGCCTCACCAGTGCTGAGAAGAGGGCAGGATCCTGCTCTTTCCCCTGCTGGTGATGCTCTCTCCAGTGCAGCCCAGGGCACGCTCAGCCTTTGCCCAAGGGCCCGAGGCCGGCTTCTGGACCCCCTCAGTGCCCACACGGCCCCCAGGGCCTTTCTGCAGAGCTGTCCCCCGCTGTGTCCCCAGCACAGCCTGCACTGGGGCTGCTCCTCCCCAGGGCAGGGCTCTGCACCACTTACTGAACTGCAGGAGTCACAACGAACAACATTGATGGTCAGCTCACTAGAAAAACAATGCAATAACCTCAAAATCAGGTGTCTTGATTCACTGGCTTGTATTCAGGAATTAGATCCTCAGAACGGCAGCGGTGCTCTGTTACCACCTTGATACTGGACAGAGGGCTGCCCACTCCAGATGTGTGGGAAATGCTGTAACAAGAACCAGCTGCAAACACAGCATCGTACCACCAGGTACCTGGAAAACTACAGACAGTTACATAACGAGAACCCAGCACCAGCTTTCCACTTGGAGCCCTCCTCAGGCAGAGCGCAGCTGAGCGCCTGGTGCCTCCTGGGCCCTGACAGCAGCTCCTCGCTGCCGCTGCCGCCCATGGGTCAAGGCTGCCCTGACACAGGGCACACGGGCCACGCGCTGCAACGGATTCCAAACGCAGGTTTGCATTTGCAGCAGCCAGCGTCAGGGCTTCCTCTGAGTCACGTCATACAAATCCACGGCCTCCTTCAGACAACACAAATACAGCAGGAGAGCTTCTCCCTGTTATTTCTGCTGCTTAAGTAATTGCCTCCCTCTGTCACGAGGCATAAAAGTAGCAGCAAGTACAGAAGGCAGATTTGGGGCATTTGTTGATTTTAAGCCAGAACTGCTTCAACACCAGGCAAAGCGCTTCTATGGTCACAGCCACTTCCCTCCTCACTACAAATTCACCAACGGCTTCCTGGCTAGCTGCAAATACATGGAACAGATGGAACCAGCCTCAGAACTTCCAAATTCCTACAGTTAACAAATCAAGAAGTGCACAGCTCCAGTAAAGGGAAACAAACTGCCACCACTGCACACAGAGAGGGAAGCCCAGCGAGCACAGGCACATCAGCCGATCAGCTCCAGATCGGCTGAAAGCTGTGATCCAGCTCATCAGCAGAACCTCAGGGAGCAGGCAGAGCTTCAGCCACTGCCGCTGGCTCCTTGCTCCACCATCTCCCCTTTCTGTGCCTCCTGTCTCCCTACTTCACTTCCCATCAGCTCACCATGCCTTCCCTCACCCCCCGCCCCCTCAGTTCAGCTCCTCCTACAGCACAGCCCACCGACCGCCTTCCAGAGCGGCTCCCGAGCTGCCCGCAGCCCACCCAGCCGTGGGCAGTGGGACCTGCACTGTGCAAGCCAGGGGCTAGGGCAGACCCAAGCAGGTACCAAAGTGAGCTCCAGGTGCTCCAAGCAGCGCTGCTCCACCTGGGAGAGGACAGCTGGAGTCCGTCTGACCAGGCTGAATGCGAGCAGAACCACTGCCTAGGGTGAAGCCGTGGGTAGAACACGTAGAAGCGCACTTTGGATAGGGAAAATAAAACCTAAGTCAAAAAAAGGAAGCAAGCCCAAGAAAGTGGAAGGGGAAGGAAAAAGGAGAAAAGTTACGTGAGCTGCAGGCAGACCGAGCGGAAGCTCGACCACAGTCAGCTTCCTACCTGGTAGCAGTGCTCCAGGCCATGCAAACCACACGGTGCTCTGCAGGGAGAACAGCTCCGCTGCCTGCGGGGTGGCTTTGGGGACTGCTCCAGGCAGCGCCCACAGGGATCTGACAGGCAGTACCCAGCTCTGTCCTGGTTCCATTCATCAGTTCCAGGAGCACTTGCTAACTCGCAAAGTTTCACTACTCGGGACACGAGCCATTTCTCCATGGTTTCAAGGAAGGCATTACTTTGGCTGTTAACAGAGCAAACATCCCTACTTCTACAACCAGGCTGCAGATGAACACTTCTGCTCCACAAACCTGAAACGTTTTCATCAGCTCAGCTTCCTTCAGGAAAGCACGAATGAAGCCAACGCACTAATGGAGCCAATGACACACGCTTTCTCCAGACGCAATTATTCAGATGGCATGCAAATTGGTAAGTCTAGCTCACTAATTAACAAAGAAAGACATCAGTCTCCCAGTATCTGCATCTTTTGAAAAGGACCTCAGTTTTCTGGAGATTTGAGACAAATTCTGCTGCAATCCTGCTTTTCAGGCATCCACAGCTCGGGGAGCCTGCACTTGGTCTGATGTCCATAGGGCAGGCTGGGCAGAGGTCCTGGGCCAGCCCCAGGGCTGTTGTATGGTGCACGTGGGGAGGGAAGGTGTCCTCCTGCCCCCTGCCAACATCCCCATCGTGGCAGCTACGTCTCCACACCAGCCGGATCTGCAAAGCACATGTTCACTCCACCCACAAGGCACCAAGTAATGAAAAGCTCCCAAATGCAATCAGAAATCTCGCTGGAGCTGGCTACTCTGGAGACTGCTCCACCAGCCTCTAAGTACTGAGAGACCTTCGGAAAGGCCTGTGTAGATTAACGGCTGCAAAAACCAAAACAAACAGAAAACAAACACCAAGGAGATTACAAGGCTGCTGCAGCCTCTCCAGGGCAAAAGCCTTGTGATCTAGGACGGTGACTTTCCAGAAACACAAACCTTGTACCAGTGAGGACAGATCACTGCCTCACTCAGCCTTTCATCTTTGCCCTTGCAGCCAGATCTGATGTTAGTGGAGAAAAAACAGCAGTGCCTCAAGTTGTGCAGGGATCCTCGTGCTCACTGCCAGGTGACACCCACGTTGTATGCCCCCTTCTCCTGTTTTCGTCTTCTGATTAAGTAAAAGCAGTTTAAAAATAAAGTCTGAATTCAGCACTTATGCAAATTAAAAATAATTAGCTGGAGCTTGATCTCCCTCAAAAAGATCATGGAAGGAATACCAAAATGAAAAAGCACCTGAGAAGCTCCTCTGCACATCTCTAAGTGTATCTACACGTGTACTTGTACCGGCATCACTCTGCGGTGACAGAAGAGGCTTAGGAGGCACCTGTGCAAATACAACACAAAACCACAGAAGAAAACAGGATGGAAAAGACCTCTGAGGCCATCGAGCCCAACCACACCCACTGACCTCACTGTAACCAGAAGAGGTGACAGCTGAAAGGGAGACTGCCCCTCACCTGAGGGACATCTGCCATCAGGGGCTGCCCCTTACGCTGCTGCTCTAGAATGAAGGCAGCCAGAGGGGAAGCCAGCCCCTGATGTGACCAGCCCCAGATGTGACCACCCCGTTGGGCCGGTGCCTCTGGAGGTGCTCAAAGCCACTGACCGACAGTCTGTGAACGGAACAAGACAAGTGCTGAAGCACTTCCATTTCACGTCTTGAAGGCAAGCCTTAAAAGCAAACCAGAACACCCCCAGCCACGCATTAAAGGATCCACTCCTACCCCAGATCCTGGGAGGATAAAGCAGCATGGAGAGCCCCACAGCAGATACAGCACTTCACTCACACAGGGGCTTTTGCTGAGAATGGAAACAAGACCAGACTAACCCAAAAAAATAAAATGAGGAACAATGCCAGAATGTGCATCTCTGCCACACAACGGCCAACCTTGCTCACCCAAGTTTCCAGGCAACCTTCTTGCTCTTAAATAAAGACTTAAAATTACTTTGGGTGCTATGAAGCTAGCTCTAGGCGTCCCAGCTAGCCCTGCAACGGGAAGGCAGCCGCCAGTTCTGCTCACCAATGCACGCAGGTCTTCCTCCTGCTGCTCCAAAAGGCCCACAAGCTATTGCTCACCTCCAATAGCTTCTGTTTGCCTCCAGTGCAAGGCCAGAAGTCAACACAGTAGAAAAAACTTGGCCTGCAAACGATGAGGACAGCCAGTAGTGTCCTGAAGGGTCAGCTCTGACAGCGGGAATTCTGTGTATGCACAAGAGGGATGCTAGCTCCTCACCTCCCTCCTGCATGGAAAGGCACATGAACCCGCAGCTTGAAGATGAAAGCAAATTTCATCTAGGATTGCTGTTACCCACACGTGGCAAGAACACCGCACTGCTGCAGCTTCCCATGAGCACCAGAGCAGGTGCAGGCAGCACAGCAACAGCTGCCCCATGCGCAGTGACTCACAGAGCTCTCTGGGTGAACGCGCTTCATTGACTCGCTGTCCAGCGCTGGCCTGGACCACTGGGCTTCTTCCCTTCAGGATGACAAGCCTCCTTTTGTCAGCGACTTGTTACATGGACTGTTCCGAAAGCCAGAAGATGATTGCACCAGGTTTTATTTAGACATTCGTGTACTTCCTTTTGAGAACTCGTTCCCAAAGTACTGCTGTAGAGGAGGCGGGAGAGGTCATGGAACAGGCCCTGTTATTGCTCTGGAAGCATCCGGAGCTGCTGCTGAACCCGCAGAGGCTGGACTTACCGGTTTGCCACCCTGGCACTCCAAGACATCATCCTGGGACTCGAGGCGATCACATTCAGAAGCAGAACGTCCCTGAACACAGCACGCAGGGGGCCCAGATCAGCCCCTGCTCCTTCCACAGACCTCAGCAGTGCGCAGGCACAGTTGCGCTGCCCAGCCAGACCGCGGCCGCTCCCTCGGGTTCCAGGCTCCCCGCTGCAGCTTTCCATCTGCTGCATCCCCTTTGGGGCCCGATTCACGTTCTCTCCCTGCTCAGGGCAGGGAGGTACTTTTTGTAGAAATTGCCTTCTCTTCTGTGCAGGGAAGTAGCTACATGCACTGTGCCCAGAAAGATGCATGGGAACACCAGCACGGAGCCCACAACGCTCTGCAGACACCAACAGCCGAGCAAAGCTAAGGCAGCCACTGCTGCTAGCCGGCTGTGAGAAGCCTAACTCTGGTCACAGAACTGATGAAGAAAGAAAACTCTAGGCAGTTGAGAGACTAACCCCAGCCCATCCCTGGGAATTAGGCTTAAGTTGCTCTGGATTTGTCTAAAATTCTGAGGTGAGCTCGGAATCTCCCCATGGCACGCAGCAGTGGGGAGGCAGCACTGCTCCCGATCACTGCCAACCGCAGGGCAAATTCGCGAACCCAAGGTCAGAGCGCTCAGACCTCCCTCCCGCCCAAATGAGGGCTCAACCCTGGAAGGCCACTGGATCGGAATTCCACCCAAACTCCTCCCGAGGGCTTGGGGAAGGCTGCCTGGAACCGGGGAAAAGCCTTTGGACAAGGACGGCGGGAAGGGGAGGCTCACGTACGAGGATGGCTGTGCGTCGGTCTGACTACAGTCAGACACAAAGCAGAGCCAGGAGGCTTTAGCAGCACCAGGACAGGAAGAGGGACACAGCTATTTTTCAAAAGAAATAAATAAAAACAAAAAGATCACCTCGACAGACCCCTCCCAACCCTGACTTCACTTGCACCCATTCCCCAAAAACACATCACAGACATCTGGGCCTGCAAAGAGCACTTTGCTATTAGTTACTACACTTAGGCATGCTGAGATAAGAGAACACCAGGCTCCTGATTTCCTTCCTTTGGGCAATTTCCTTATTAACCACTCGGCAAGACAGGGTAAGACTGCCCAAGTCAGAATGCTGCATTATGAGCTGTATGGTTTCCAAGCTGATAAAAAGTCACGCTAATAAACTTGCCTGAAGTTACAGCAGGATGGATGCTCTGCCAGAGCGGCTGTGCTGGCAGGACAAGAATAACTTTCCTATAAGCCCCAGCAGGGATTAGGGACTCTAAAAGGTGGGGATTAATGGCCTTGGCTGGCCTTCAGAAAAGCCACATGGAAGATGAGTTCATAGATAATAACTGCGAGGGACTTCCAAGCACCTCGCTGAGCGCAGGCCTAGGAGCGCTGAAATAAGAGACCGAGCGAAGGCTGCTGTGCTATCTCTAAAGCCAAAAATACTTATCCAGGGAAAACAGAGGAGCCTGCCCACCTTCTGCATGGACTTGTAAGGTCCAGCTCCAGAGAGAACCATTCCTTAGCTCATCTACACAGGGAAGCACCGGGAGCCATGCTGGCGTGCCGCTTCTCGAGCCCTTCCGCAGGGGCCGGGGCTCTCGCAGCCGCACCAAACAAGGAGAGCCCCGCGACTCCCAGCGGGAGCCATCCCGCCCTCCCTTGGCAGGGAGAGGGCCAGCACACAGGGGGGGCAGGGGAGGAAAGCTCTGGCTGTTCCCAAAGCACTTTCTTTCTGCGTTGCAGGCTGCTAAGCCACAAACCAAACAGGCGACGCGAGCAGCTGTTGCCGTCAGCTGCTTTCCTTTAATAGCACGCGCATCAGAAAGGAGAGCGGCTTCCACCTCGTCGAATAACGGCTTTCTGGCTTTTCCTGCAGAGCGCTTTCTCCTGGGAGGAGGAGGAGGCAGGCTCATTTCTAATCTATTAGGTCAGCAAGCCTTGTTTTTATCAGGCGCTTTGTGCCTCCTCCTTCCTGCTCCCCCAGGATCACCTCACTGCCACAGCCTAGAAGCTTCACGGCAAAGCTCATCCTCGTCACTCAGCCCCGCGTCAGCTCCTCCAGATCCATCCTGCCCCACGTCCCTCCCGTGTGCTGCTCCCAGAACAACGGCCCCCTTGAGGGCCTCGGCTTCCATTTTAAGAGCATTTCTTCTGTTCCCGCTGGCGTGGAACGCTGCGAATGGACTACAAACCGAGATGCCAGCTCTTTTTCACGAGTCATGCTGTGACAAAACGATTTTGTTCGGCATGCAGCCCGGGCTGAACGTGGCTGTAGCATTGCTCCTCGGGACCCCACACCTCCATGAGCTCACCACAGCTGCTGCAAGCAAGGCGGCTCCAGGAAGGCCCCAGGATCATCAGCCGCTGTTCCTCAAGCAGTCACACAGAGCAGGACAGGTTACGGGCACAGCAGGGAGAACTCTGCCAGCGGCGGCTTGTTTGGCAGCTGGGGGCACAGCCACTGCTTCCAGCAACTCAGTTTACATACAAGCCTCACTCCTTTACCTACACAGAGTAATTCTGGTTACGTCAGGGACTACATTAGAGCAGTTACTTCACTTTTAATTAAAATAAGCACCTCTCTTGACCGTGTAATTATGTAGTACAAGAACCTGTAGATCAGGCCACAGAACTGGTAGCCTCAAAACAAAGCGCTGACTAGCAACCTGTTTGCATCAATGACAACTCACCACCAGCTCGACGGTTCAGAGCCAGATGAGTGGAACTGCAATCTACTGATGTTTGTTCAGGTAAATGATTCACAAAGAGCAAATAGGATTTTAAGCTTTCACTATCAGGAAGTTCAAAACCATCAGAAGGGTGAAACAAGCCACCCATCTATGCTTAGAAACAAGTTTCGGGTCTTGTAAAATCTTCAAAACCTCAGCTAGAGAAAGGAAGCAGTAGCTCACGGACTCATCAGTTGCCCTGGAGTACCGTGCCCTCCTCTCCAGCTTCAGGGATCTGACAGGTATGCCCCAAAAGCGATCCGGAAGCAGGACAGACAGCCGAACTCGTTGAGAGAAGAGGGTTTGCGATTTCAGAGCCACAACAAAGCATTACAGAACAGGCATTTAAAAGGAGAAAGAAGTGCTCTGTTAGAGCCCAGCCAAGGCTGTGGAGCGCCAGCCAGGCCGAAGCTCTGCGACCACGGGGGCAATGCAGCTCGCAGGGAGCGTGCCCATTCCCCAAGCACCATTCCCACCTGCTCTGCCCGTGCAGAACTGTCGAGCCAGGTCAGCTCCTGGATTTTCTTGGAGGCCCCTCTGATGCCCAGGAATCCCTGGAGGAGTGTTTGGGGTGGAACAGAGCATATGAAGAGTTCACAGCTGTGGGCCTGCTGCGTCTTACTCCATCAGCAACAGCTCTGGGGCAGCCATGTCTGCCTGCAGTGCTGTGTTGGACAGGGCCTGGCTCTTTGCACCACCCTTTGGTACACAGATTTGGTGTCTCGGGGCAACTCCACAACAGACAGAAGGGAGATTAGCCATATTCCATGTTATTAGGAATTACTTTTAAGTAGGGGTATTTATGCCCACATGTGCGAGAAACAAACTCGTCCTTCCAAAACAAGGCGAAAGCACATTGCTTGAAAAGTGCTGAACAGGTGGGCAGAGGTGCCGGGCACCTCTACGAGAGGAACTGAAGTCTTTGGCTACAACAGCACACAAAAGGATTTGCTGGAAGCCTGGGAAGTAAACACTGCCGGTGTGCGATCCAAGAGAAAGAGGCACTCCCATCTGGGAACGTAAAGCTTCCGAACAAAGACGGGCAGAGGGTCCATTTAGTCCCAGAGCCGTAAGCGAAGCAGGGAAGGGCCCAGAACATGAGCCACGTGCAGGGGCAACATTACCCAACACCCACACTGCCCCCCGCATCTCCCAGGCTGCAAGGGGGAAAAAGCCAAAGCCCAGGCACAGAGAAATGCTCGGGACGTCACCCCACAGCCGTTCCGAGGTATGCGAGACGTAGGCCAAGGCTCAGAGTCAAACGCTGCTAGACTCGAGATTAAGCAGGTATGTTCCTGTCTCCTTCCCTAAGGGCCCTTAGTGGATTCCTGAATTATAGAAGTGCCGCATTCTGAAAGCGCTGTGTCATCCTGGACCGACAGAGCAACGGCGAGGAGAGCAGCGGTTACGCTCCAGGCCCTGCTGCTGCCCCAGCCCGCAGCGCATCCCCACCTGCACACCTCGAAGCAGGGCAGTGCTCCCGCGCTCACGTGATGTTTATCCTCAGAGAGGATCCCGGGGACTGCTTTTAGCTAGGTTCAGCCATGCAGTTGGCCACACGCCACAAGAGCATCACGGAAGCGCTCTGCCCCACGATGGGAGCAGCGTTAGTGCAGCACGGACACGCTGACAGCATTCAGAGTGGCAGGTTATGCAAGAAAGAGCTGCAGATAAACAGCTCGCCCCAGAAAGCTGGTGCTGCCCTACGGAGCAGAGGAGAGGCTCTTGTTAAAGACGCAGCACGTTACAGCCCGTGGCTGGAGGTCAGTTCAGCTCTCCAGGCTCCTCAGACAGCCCAGCCCAACCCTCCCGAGCCACTCAAAGGCCCGGGAGTGGCCTTTAGTGGCCTTTAGTGGCTGAGCCTCTGTTATACTGAGCTGATTCCAGTGATAGAATTCCTGCCCACACAATAAAATGACCGGCGTGAGGTCCTACTGACCCAAGTTACTGGAACAAGCAGAACCACTTTCACAAAACAGCTCTCCAAACTATTCGCAAGCTCAAGTCTGCAAGGAATACACTCAAGTCAGTGGGGGCACTGTCCCAACTCACTGGTTATTCTTTAAGGAACTTGCTCAGGGGTCACAGGCAGATGGATGCAGACTGGGTGCCTGCGTGGTTATCTGGGAAGCCAGCGAGGTGCCCTGTGGCCAGCACCTGCATCAGGCTGAGGCACAGGAAGCGTCACAAGGTGCTACAGCCAGAGGCTTTCGCCGGCTCCTGGGTCTCAAGGCACGCACAGGAGCGACCACTTCTTTGTGCTCGTATCCTTTGGTTGTCGCAGCCTGATGGAGTGGCAGCAGGGGCAAGAACACTCATTTCTGAGATTCACGCATGCAGAAGACCAGCTTCCACCTTCCCAGATGCCTGCAGGAAGCCACTCGAGGAGGAAGGGAGTAGCTGCGGCAGCTCACCCACTATTGTAGTTACATTTCCGTGCTCTGAGAGCGAATACGTTCAGCTATGGCAGCAAACCCGGGCACTGGGCAGGAAACAGCAGCTGAGGTTTATGGAAGAGACCAATAAAAACCTTCAGGTCTCCCTGCAGCGTTATCAGCTCCGGCCTACTGGTTTCTGCCGAGCAGGATTCACTTCCACAGGGCAGGTGCAGCTGCAGTGGCAGCACCACAGCACTGTGCACTCTGACACAGGCAGCTCCTCTCCAAAGAGAGAAGGGGCCAAACAGCTAATTGTTCAGTATGGCACTGAACAACTCCCCCTCTCTGCCCTTTTATTCTTTAACAGATTAAAATAAAGGATTCTGCCCACATCTCTTCAGGGAAGCGAAGCCATATGCTGCCAGTGACGTAAGAGCACTGCCTTCTTCCCCAGGCTCCTCTCCCCTCCAGGGCTAAATCTCCACCTCCAGCCTGCTCCCAGTACTCCCAAGCTCGGGGGTCAGCATGCACTTGCCCTTCACAAAGGGTGGATGGTAGCATGCCAGCCCCTCCCGCAGCACGCTGCGGAACCCTCCTGCAGGCACACCAGTCCCACCTGGTTTGCCGAAGGGCAGAGGCAGTTTTCCTATCTGGGCACAACTCTGCGTGGGCAGAGCTCTGCTGCAGGGTGGGAACGGGGAGTCACACAGCGAGCAGCAGCCTACTCCTACTGCAATTACAGCAGCAGCAGCCCCCATCTAGTTCACTGCCCATCAATTAAATTGATCCTAATGATGTGTTTTCATGCATGCTTCCTTCCAGCTAGAGCAGTTACGAGAAATATAAATTAATCCAGCAGGAAATGATTTAAGGAGTACTTTCTGCCACCTCAGCACGTTACAACACAATAACCAGATGAAATTGAGTGCCACAAGAATCCTAATCAGTGTTCGCAGTTTAAGGAAGCGCAGAACATGACTGAGGTGAAGCCATACATGGTCAAAAGCCCTCGTAGCTGAATAAGCAGCAAGAACCAATTTCTGACGTGAGCACGTTCTCAGGGTTGGTTTTATCTTTTGTTTTTTTTTTAAATAAAGAACCCAGGGCATCCCTCAAGCAGGTCACCCACCCAGAACCAGCCAAGAGCTGACATGCACAAACCCCTCCTCCTTCCTGCCTGCCCTCCTGGGCTCCTCCAGAGGATGCTGGGGAGGAAGCTGCCTTCATTCAAGCACGCGGTCAGCAAGGGTGGGCGAGGTGCTCCCGGATGAGTTACTCCAGGAAGCACTTTTAGCTGCTGAATGCAGTCTGTGGGAAACACCTGTTTGGTTTCCACGTCCTGAACCGCACAACAACAGATGCTGAAAGGAATGACTGTGAGTGTTGCTGGGACTCCAGGAGCCAGCGGCCACTGCAGGAAAGAAAGGGGGAAAAGGAGAACACAGCAAGCTCAGCGCCTTCACCACCCCGGGGGTTAACAACAGAAAGCCTGAGGCCGATTCAGGACATCCAAGGAGGCCGGCAGATGTAAGACCGCAGCAGCCAAAGCTGAAGGAAGTGGAAAGGCAGAAGCTCAGGAGAGGAGCATACAGAGAGGCCAGCGCAGTGCTCCTCCACACCGGTGTCAGCTCGGTGCAACTCAGCACACGATCTCCCTGTGGGGGAAGGTGGCACTCCACCTCCCGTGACCTCCTCGGCTCTATCGAGGTCACGAGAAGAAGCATGCACAGCACCTGGGCACCTCCCTCCCACCCCCTCCATCCCACCCAGAGCCAGATAAGCCAGGTCCCGTGGCTGTTTTTCAAACAGCATTTAGGGAATGACTACAGACGGTCTGGCAGGCAGCCACGGTGCATGGCACAAACAACCGGCGCTGCCGCTGAGCCTGGCTTCAGTCGTGCCATGAATGGTGCCAGAAGCATCAGCCCCGCCGTGGAGACAGGACTTGGCACTTGTCATTTAAGAGAAAAAAAAATAAAGGTATTCTAAAAACAATTTTATCCCATGCACACAACAAAATTTTAGAAGACTTGCAAGGCCGCTGTCGCTTCAAGACAGCTGTAACGAACCACAGTAAATGGGTGATGTTAGAACCACAGTAACTGAGCCGCATGCATTCTGGCTCCTCTGCTCCTTACAGCCAAATATCCCTGCGCTGTACTGGCAGGCTGACATTAACAACTCCACCATTCTTGTACAGGTCTGTGCCTCCGTTTCATGGGTTTATATTTTAGACTGCTTTAAGGTGAAGACAGAAAGAAGCATTAATCAGTGCAGCAAACAGGCTGACACCGCTCCCAGGACTTGAAGAAACAGGCAGCACTTGAGAACAGTCAGTCACACTACTCAAACAGCAACGCAGAGCACGTCTGGGACCCCAAGACCACATGAATATCAAGAAATTGCAGTTCCTTCACTGAAGCACGTTATGTGAGCCCCTGCCCCTTGGACGCCCCCTGCCTGCAGTGCTGTGACAGACTGGTGGAAGCTCAGCGTCATGGTGCCTTCCCCAAAGCAAGGATGGCACAAGCAGCTCAGGATCCACTGCCCCGAATTCCGAGCAAACCAGAACAGACTTGGCTGCTTCTTAGCTCAGCTGGCCCACCTTTATCTTCTGCAGTCCTTTTGGTCTGATAAAAAGGCCCCTGTGACCAAGCCAAACAAGGGCCCTGCCCTTTGCAGGGGGGAAAGCAGGAGCAGTGGCCCAGCTGGGAGGGACAGTCCCTGAGCCACACGCTGGCCCTGCTGTCTTGAACAGAAGCAAGGGAGTGTTAGAAACTAAACACCCAAAATGAAGGACGCAAGAAGAGCAGGAAATAAAGCATTTACCAGAAGTTAAATGCATGTCCGACATTTGCTCTCCAGAAGTTCAAGTCGAAGAAGTCTCCACAGAGCACCCTCTGAAGGCGGGCAGCCCACCCCAGCGCCCTGTTAACTGCACGTGCCACAGCCCGGCCTGCTGAGCTTCGGTGGCAGACCATGAGGCTCCAGAGCCCTAGGTGGCAACTGCATGTCCCAGAACGGACGAAGCCTCAGTGTGTACACACAGCTGCATCAAACCCCCGCTTCTAATCAAAGATCTAGTGCTGAATCATTAAACAAGAGCAGTTCATACCTCAGCAGCAGGTGATCCCTTCAGCAGGTACTTCAATCTTCAGAAACTGCCTATCTGCAAAACACAATACATGCTTAATTCAGAGGAAGCCAAACAATTACAAAATGCTTGCACATCAGCTTATTAGGGACAGCTGGGAGCCAGTTTATGTTAATCAAAATGAACTGAAACTTGAGGACTCTTGGTACAGGCCCACAGGAGGCTTTCTTTAATGTTCCCCCTCACCAGGGATACCACCTGGCTATTGCTATTTCACATCAGCACTTGCTCAAGCTGCTAGGGATGTACTGTAAGAACTGTGAGCAACTTCTCCCTGATCGGGGCTGTAACAGCTTTTCAGGCACACCGCCCAGCCTGCAGCGGCCAACGAGGACGCCCCTCTGCTAAGCACCGCTGCAGGTGCTCACCCATCGGCTCCAGCGCTCTCGGAGGCGCGGGCACACGCATGCTGCATGTGCCAGGTTCAAGGCAGGAGCTGGAGCTGAACACAGCTGAAGAGGCACCCGCAGCCCCACACAACAGTTACTCCTGCAGAGCCAGTCGCAAGCAGCTCCAGAGGCTTTCGTACGGCGGAGCCGCCGTGTGCTGGCACGAGACAAGCAAGCAGCGAAGACGAAGCCGTGCCCACTCCAAGTCACACCGCTCCCCGCAGGTCCAAACTGCGGAGCAAAACCTCTTGCAATACCGCTAATACATCCACAAGTCAAAACCTATAGGTGTTGCTAGATGCTGTACTTAACCAGAAAACCACATGCTGTATTCTTTACACTCATGATACTTGGGTTGATATTCTAAGGGATGCAGATTTAAGCCAATACATTAATCAGGAATTGTGTACTTCAGGGTGCACAGACTGGTTTCTGTGCATGCACCCCAGCTTCCAGGGGAGCTGTGGCATCCATCTCCTCACTGACGGCATGCCACCTGCCAAGTTCGTCCTATGCAATATTCTATGCTTTGACCGTTAGTGCTCCTTTATTGCAAAGCAGGCGTACCTACCCCAAAAATACATCAGTGCAACACCCCGCGCTCCCTGCACAATGCTCTGTGGAAGAGAATGCAAACCAAGGCACAAAGCAAGTCAGGGGAGTATTTCAATACACATGAAGGAACACCCAACTCGCTCTTCAGCATAGTAAGGATGGAGTCAGACTCCCAGCAAAACAGCATCTCGGCATCTGCTTGTGAATGCGGAGCTGGAGACGTACTGGGGCTTGCTCCACTCCCAGATACACACATCACGTTACGTGGAGGTCAGGTGCCAGAGTCTTCAGCTACCAAGCTGATTAAGGAGTGGAGAAACGAGTCAGGCATGGCTCCAAGATATCATGGGGGAGCTCACGCTTGTCTGGCAGCATGAACCTCCCCCTCCACCAGAAGGAGCCCTAACGCACACCAAGCCCACATGTTCCTCTCCCACACCAGCCTCAGTGCCCCAGGGACTCTCCCCCAGCTGCTCCCAGGTGCTGAGCACCCAGACAGCACCCCAGGCACCAGCCCCAACACACAGCCTGCTCTGCTGAAGCTCGTCCCCAGCTTCTGCTGGTATCCTCCAGGTTACTGCATGCTCCCACATTAGATTCCAACCTCTTTGCGCTGAGAACAACTGTTAAGAGAAAAAACAATCCAACCCCTGTATTTGGTGGCAGAACACTAAAGAAATGAGAAGCGTCGGCTCCTCGTTTGGTGCAGGACACTGCCGTGCCACCCCCACGCACCCAGTGCTGTGCCACCCGTGGCACTGACACCAGGGAAGCAGGAGTGCTGCAGCCTGCTCCGGGCCCTGCTGAGCCCCACCTGCCAGCCCCGAAGGACGGCATTCACACACCACGTTCTCGGCAACCACCCCAAGCTGTAAAGGTTGCTCTGCTCCTCATGCATAGGGTGCTCCTGGCTGGAGAGCAGAAATGCTTCATCCTCCTTACCCCAAGCTGACAGATCTCCTGGGACCGAAGCGGTGCTGAGGAGCTGTACGTGCCAGACCTCACCACAGCCTGAGGTGGGCACTGCCTCGTCCCTCACAACAAACTGAGGAAGGCTCCAGCACTTCCAGCAGTGCTGCAGCTGGGGGGAGTGTCACCTACCACCCACCCAGCAGACCTGAGCACTGCGCTCCCTTACCAGCCGCTGCTGCTTTCCCGTTTAGAGGGGTACCAGCGGGAATTATTCACCGCTTCAGAACCCCGTCCAGACATTGCGGCCCTCATTCCAGGCCTGCAACGGTTTCTCCCCAATACAATTTTGATGTGACACTGGAAGCAACGCAAGGCAGGCGAAGCAGCCCACGCTTCATTTACATCCCACACCCACCCCCCATCTTCATCTTGCCCGCGCTATCGGCAAACAGGCAGCGCCTGGTGCGCACGCTGTCCCATCACGCCTGCTGTGCACCAGTCGTTCTTGTTCCTCAGCCCGTTGGCTCCCAGGCTCCTGGTATTTTGTTGTTTAACACCCCAGTGGCTTTAACTCCATCCAGCCTCCCGCCCAGGCAGGTCTCCCACCAGCTGAGCTGCCTCCACCCCTTCCGCGCCCTGCGTCCTGCTCCTCCTCAGCGTCCACCAGATCATCCACCTGCACGACGACTGCTGTTCTTACAGCCCCCAAAGCATGCAGGTGTTCAGGGTGAACATGAATGATTCATTTGTTGTGGCTTTTGGTTTTCCCTCCTTTCCACACTACACTGAAGAGCCTTGCTGCTCCAAGTACCGACCGCTCGCCTCTGCAAGCCACCACCTCAGAGGTCCACAAGAGAAGCACACAGCTGGCCTTGGTAAACCACCCAAAGGAGATGCCAGAGGAGAAGACTCCCCTCCACCCACCTCACAAAACCATCACGGTCAGGCGGCCCCCAGCCCCAATGACTCAGTGCTTTATGCACACAGCGCTTGCCTCAATCTGAGTTTACGCTGCTGTGCTGCCAAGGAGAGGTTGGAACAAGACTCCAGACACATTCAGGGCTGCCACTTACCCACCAAAACGGAATGCACTTCAGTGCAAATACGCTTATAACAAAGAATTTGCTGTTCCTCATATCAGATGCCCTATCAGGTTCCCTCAATTTCTCTAGATAAGCAACATCTCCCATTTTCTCATCCACCAGTTCAGAAAATTCCATTTCCTGGGATGAGGAAGCCACCTGAGCTTCCAGTTTCCCTGTGTCTCTCCCTGCCCCATGCTTTATTTCCACATCTCTAGATGAACAGCCTCCTTCAACAGCTCCCACCTTTGGTGTGCTGGGGACACAGATCCCTTGATATGGAAAGCCGAGAGGGATGGCACACAGCAGCCAGAGCTCCAGACAGACAGCAGCATCAGTGCCCAGCACCCTGGGGTCAGATGAAGCCTGGGGAACCCCAAGCCTCTGCATTTTATGGTGGGCATGAAACCCAGTCGAAAAACAATCTGGTTTTCATCCCAGTCCTATCCTAGAGGAGAAACACCAGTAGCAGCTTCAGCACCACCTGACCCAAGGAAATCCCTTTCCCAGCCACAGTCCCCTCCCCTGCCTGGCTCCTCGCCCACACCTGAACCCACCAAGACCCTGAAATAAGAGTTTAGTTCAGAGCACACGGCAGCTTCTTTTCTCCATGGGTACCACTGCAAAGGAGTCACTGAATTATTGTTCACCGTCAAACTCCTGTTCCCAGTCCTGCGTAAGCTGACAGTGTTTGAAGAGACTGCTTTTAGGGCTGGATCCCAGGTGCGCGAACAGAGCTTCGACCAAGAGAGGAGGATCGCGCTGAATTCAGACTCCAGCAGTTGAGACATCCTCACAGTGAGGACGAGATGGAGTGCCACTAAGCTGCAGAAGTGAATACTGTTCTAGGGAAACGTTTGTGAACAAGAAGGCAGACTTTTGCCATTGGAGTCACACAACACTTACTCCTTGCAGAAGGAGATTGTGCTTCCCAAAAGCAGGTAATGGAAAATAAAAATATCCAGCCACAGAGCGAGCAGACACTCTATGGCAACATCTGCTTTAATCCTTATCGAAGGGGACAGGCTTTAACAAACAGCCTCGTGTGGGAATTGAGGCTGACAAAGTTCAGCAGTGAGGTTCATGCAGTCAGACAGGAAATAAGCAGCTGCACACTGCTTCCCTCGCGGCGCCGGGGGTTTTCGTGTGTCAGGAGCAGTCTGACACAGGGGACGACACAGAGGCTGGAGCAGGACTCGTGGATGCCAGGCAGCGGTGAAGGACCGGGCAAGGACAGGCAGCAGCAGCAGCGGGCAGCTGGGGGCTGAGAGCTCCCCTGAGAACCCAGCTGAAATACTGACAAGGGACTTCTGAATCTCTGTAGGACATTGAGGTGAGTCCTAACCAAAATAAAACCTGGACTCACAAACAGCCAGACCCACAAAGAGCAGGAAAGAACCACGGCAGACGATGCCCTCAGTAAGAACCAGAGCCAGTTCCTTTTTGGTAGGAGCTTGATAAAAACAGAAGGTGATTTAATCAAAACCAAAGTGTCTTTCTTCACAGTTCAAGAACTGCTGCTGCTGGCAGGTCAAAATTCTCTAAAATCAGTGACCACAGCTGCATTCCCAGCAGCACCTGCAGCCTCCTGTGCTGATAAGCAGTAAAAAGCAGTTCTAGTCTGGCATCAGCGCACGCAAATTTAAGGAGAACAGCGATTTCTGACCACTTCCTTCCATGAACACTGATGCATAAGAAAAACTGTCTCTCAAATTTAAATTGAATGCTCTTCTGAAGCTTATTTTTGGAACAGCTCGTTCACAGAGAACCTTCAGCACTGCTGAGTCAGACCTAAACAGGAAGGTATTAAGAGTGCAGGAGTTCTTCCCACTGTTGTGCCTCATCAGTACAGAGCCACTGCGACTCCTGCCACGCTCCATTTGCCAAAGCACATGCCCACACTTCTGCAGCGTTCCCCAACAGCCTGCCGTCTTCTGGGATAATAAACACCAGGGACAGACATTTGTAACAACTTGGGATGTCACAGATCCATGAGCAAAGATTCAGTTCCGTGCGTACTAGAACCTGGAGCTGTGCATAAGTCTTGAACGACAGAACAGGAACACGCTGCAGTTAAACTGCACCAAACCAAAGCCCACCCGACGCCTTTTTCCCCTCACTGCTGTCTCTAACGGTCTCCTGAGGAGGACAAGCAGCAGCAGTACTTTGCTACTCAGGCCTCACTCAGCCCCCTGAACTGAGTGCACCTCCTGCAGCCCAAGGGGGCACTGGGGCTGCCCCCCCAGCTTGCCCAGTGCCAGAGGGGACGGAAACACCCCCAGCTCTGGGAGGAGCCCGCACCCACACCTCTGGGTGTCACTCCTGACACCGCACTCTCTCCAACAGCGCCCATAAGCATGGGGGAGCACTTCTGGCTCAGGCTGAAGACTGTGCAGGAAATATCCTAGAAAAACCCAAGGACACTATTCCAGCACAACAGAGCTCACCAGCACAGACACAGCCAAGACACCAGGTAAGAGCCCCTCGCAGCCCTGTGAATGCCACCTGCACCACTCCCAGCCGCAGCTGCCAAGGCCCCAGCCTACCCCTGCAAGGAGCAGGGCTGTCTGCAAGGTCTTTCCTCTCAGTGCTTTTTAAAAAAATCGTAATAGCAGATGCATTGTCACTCCTACGAGTCTTTTTAAAAGACTTCTAACAACCCCCTTTACTCTACACCGTCCTTTTTGTCCCAGCCCAATGCTGGGTGCTCACAACTCTCCATTTGGAGGTCCACACAGAATCCCGGAGCTGTAGGGGCGGGAAGGGCCCTCAGCAGATCGCCCAGCCCAGCCCCTGCTAACGCAGGTTCCCTACAGCAGGACGCACAGAAGGCGCCCAGGCGGGTCCTGGACGCCTCCAGAGGAGGAGACTCCGCAGCCCCTCTGGGCAGCCTGTGCCAGCGCTCCCACACCCTCACGGCGAAGGAGTTTTCCCTCAGATCTGTACGGAACCTGCTGTGTCCCAGTGTGCGCCCACTGCCCCTCGTCCTGTCGCTGGGCACCACTGCCAAGAGCCCGGCCTCGTCCGTCCGGCTCCCGCGTTCCAGATATTCCCACGCAGGGATCAGATCCCCTCTCCGTCTCCCCTTCTCCAGGCTGAAGGGCCCCAGCTCTCTCGGCCTTTCCTCGTACGGGAGATGCTCCAGGCCCCCACCATCTCTGGGCCCTGCGCTGGACTCTCCCCAGAAGATCCCTGTCTTGTACTGAGGAGCCCAGAGCTGGACACAGGATTCCAGCTGCGGCCTTGCCAGGGCAGAGCAAAGAGGAGGATCACCTCCCTCGCCCTGCTGGCTACGCTCTTCTCAGTGCGCCCTAGGACCCCATGCCGCAGCCCCCCAGGTTCCCCTCTGGGGTTTTTCACAGCAGAAGCCAGCCAGCCACGGTACCTCCAGCTGACGGATGAGGAAGGAGCACAGCCTCCAGTTACAGCCATTCAAGGCACTGGGGTCCCGCCTAGCAAGCGAGCCTGGGGTGGGTTTGCCAGTGGCCCAGTTGCAGTCGTGCCCAGCACACAGACCAGGCAGGACCCTTGTCCCCCAGCCCACCTGCACTGTGCCCACTGGCAGCAGCAACGATCCAGCACCACCACTGCCTCCCCACACCCCAGCCTCAGCCACCGCGGTTTGGCTCCTCTGCGCTCCCACAGCTGACAAGCGCAACGTGCACATCAAAGGGCCGGCGGGCCTCGCTGATGCTATCTACGTACATCAAAAATCTAACTGGAACCTCTGTGGAATACACCCAGCTGCTGGCACACCCCGAATGGAGAACACCGTCATCACAGGTGGACGCAGAAACGCCGTCTTTCCTTGACCTGGGGAAAGGAAATTCACTTTGCAGGAAGCTGCAGACGCCAAGGGCAATTTTACGGAATTAACCAGATTGAAGAAGGCTGCCTGCGCTGTCAGACGGCAGGCAGAGGGGTTCAGATCTCTCATTTCCCGGGCACCCTGCAGAGCGGCCCCACAGTGACAAGTCACCCGTGGGACAGCCTTGACGCCAAACCATGGCTGGGGAGAGCTCCAAGCAGCCCCCACTCCCACGGCCGCACGGACACTCGCGCAGCTCCATGCGCTCAGTGCCCTCAGACACCAGAAACACAGGAATCTGCCTGCTTCAGGAGTGCTCTGATGATCGGGGCACCGAGGCGACACCATCCACAGCGATGTCACCCTGCGCTGCTGCTCCTGCCACCAGCGGGGCTGCGGGTGCTGTGCTTGCAGGGCACGCAGCAGTTCCACAGGGACTCGAACTCCGAGGCGGCAGTGATCCCTGTCTGTGCTCCCTCAGCCCGCCTGGCAACTGCCCCTGCTCGGCCTCACAGAAGCCTTCACAGCACATCTGTGATCCGCACAGCTCTTGGGTTTTCAGCTTGGAAACTGATTCACGACAGCAGGTTTGACGTGGAACGGCATAGAGGAAAAACAAAACACCAGAAAAAGAAAACCCAAAACCCATCAAACACCTAAACTAAAGAGAATACAAGCTGTGGAAGCCTGACCAGCTCCCTGGGTTAGAAGTTGTGAAAGGAACTAAGGAACAAGTACCTACATCCAACAGGTCATTTATTTAGACCAAATCCTGGTACCCAGCTGTGCTCCAAATAAACCACCACCCCCAGTAGCTGAGCAGATCAGTCTGACAGGTTTAATAACCCCTGTAACTGCTCCCACATATCTTTGATATTTAACCTAAAAGGAAGTGATCTAGACATTAACCATGTCCTTAATAAATCAGCCACAGCAGGCCATCCCTTTAGGAGGCAAGGAAGAGCAAAACAAATCCCTTTGATAGCAAATCCAGCCAGCATCTCCTTTTTTATGGCAAAGTGGTTAAGGACTAACAACAACTCTGAACATTCTGAACTCAGGCCACGCATTTCCATACCAAGCCATGGCTCGCAGCTTCTGTCGTGGCACTATATTCAATTATCCTGATCTCAACCCGAAACAGCAGGCAGCAGCATTTTTAAGAGGGCAGAGACGCTTGTCCCTTTCACATAATGATCACCAAGGTCACCAAGAGAGATTTCTGTTTTCTCAGGGAACAAAAACACAGCAACAGAAGGAGTAAGCAGGGAGTAGGGGGAGAAATAAAACGAGGGACACACGACACTGCCACTGAGGTGCTAGAAATCAATGTGCTCTTCTGCTGGCCTTCCTGGGGGGAATTCGCCCCTGAACACGGATGCTGCTCTGCAGGAAATTCCATCCTCCTTCACCCGATACCTGCTTCCCTCACACACCTGGGTTTCAGGGGCTGGCTTCCAGTGCTGTGTTTCTGTCACGGAAATCGGAGCCCAAGCTGAGCAGAAGGGCTCTGCAGGGCAGGAGCAGCAGTCCGGTGCCAGAACAGGCAGAGAAGGGCTTATTAGGAACACCCACCCCACCCCAGTCACCTGCGAGCAGCTGCCTGCCAAAGGCACTCCTGTGCACAGTGTTTCCAACGCAGATGAAAGGAGGAAAGCTGCTTTTCCTCCATACAAGGACTCCAGCGTTAAAAAGGGTGGGTGGGAACGAACCCTTGAGTCTAGCCCATGCCAAAATTCAACAGTTACAAATTACAGCCAAAGCAGAACTTGAGTTTGCTTTTACCTTTTCCGTATCTATTTCCACATCAATTCCAGCACTTACTCAGCTAACGATGACAGATGTACCATCAGCTCTCATCAGACAGAGGGGATGCAAACTCCTCTAGTGCTGTGGGACAGCAATGGAACTCATACACAAAGGAACAGACTTAAAGAAAAGAAACAGAAATCTTGATTTTGTTATGCAAACAGGTTTGGAGTCCCTGCATCATCTCAAGAGAGATTTTGGACCAAAAAGAGGCAAGCAAAAAAAAAAAAAAAAAAAACATTTCAAACCCCCTAGGCATAGACACAGCCACATCCATGTCAGCACCAGAGGTCACTGAGCTTCTCGGCCTGCGTGTGTGGAACCTGCTCCTGACAGGAGAGCTACTGCCTTGCACTCCTCTAGGACAGCTGCCACCAACTCCACCCCAGTGGAGAGGATGGGCTGATGGACACCACGGCCTCCCGTGAGCCATGGCGGCTGCAGGGTCACCTGAACACAGGGTTGACGAGAAGAAAGTTAAATGAGCAGGATCTGAATAAAGAGTTGGAACTGCTCTGAAGAGCGACCCACAGCACCTGACAGTCAAACACTGCAAATCCTGCTGCAGCAGAGCCGGGGCTGCACAGTGGGGAACTACAGCTCCTTGCTGCCCTTCTGCAGCGCGGGAAGACATGCCCAGCTCAGCTCTGACAGAGCTGTAGGACAACCCTGGCTGATTGTTGTTGTTGTTATTTTTCCCATCCAAAGCTAACCAGCCTTGCCAGGAATCGCTATTCACTAGCACAGACACTACATGCTACTTTCCCTAGCATCAAAATATTTGCTTCTGAACTAGAGGACACCCTCTAACAGACAAGTTAATGGCACTCAAAGTTACTACAGACACCACATAAAGTGCTTTAACTGATTATGAGCAACATCAGTCAGAATACGTCTACGCTCCAGAAGCTTCTGGAGGACCTGCTGCTTGAGAGCTCCACGTGCACAGGACTGGATTCACCACGGTTACACATCAGCCTCCCTGGACAGCAGAGCTCCTGAAGCAGTGAAGCCCAGGATGGAGCCTGGCTACAGACAGAGCCTCATCGGGAGCCACCTGTGGAACACCCCACATGCTGCTGGGTGCTGCAGGAGGAGCCCCAGAATGTCACTTCCCCTCCTGCTGTGGGGACAGAAGCAGGACACAGGGCTGGGGGAGCTCAGAAGCTCGGGCTGCTGCTGCCTATGTGTTCTGCAGCCACCCACCCTCAGAGCAAGCCACTGGAACGGAGATGAGCCACAGGAAACACGGCCTGCCGTTACTTGACCTGCAGCTCCTACATTTAAGGCTTCCAGCTGAAATCACAGCAAGTAAGAGTAGATTTGCTCTGTGAGGTGTAAGCAGAAAGCGATACCCACACCTGGTGAAAGGGAAGAAGGGGAGATAGGGGTCAGAACAGTGTAGGCAGATAGGAGTAAGGTCATTAACATCTCGCCACTTGCTATTAGATTGCAGATCTTCTTTCCAAGGCACAAAGAAGCCCATCTGACCCCTTCCTCCTCCAGCAGCCGGCCTGATCCAGATGTGCCACCACACAGACACCCAGCGAGACAACAGGGCTCTTTGCGTTGGCTTACAAAGGGCGAAGGAAGGCAAGATGGAGCAGATGCTACACATTCTTTAAGGTATAATAAAAAAAAGCGATTGCGCACTCTTTGTGATGTCTCTTCCCTACCATCTGCCACTGCCATAATCTACCTAAAATAAAACATTTTTTGGTTTGAATGGGGACAATGCTTTTCAGGTTTTCCCTAAGAATCTAAATATTTTGTGGTGATGTAAAAAACCTGACCTGCCACAAGGGGAACCCCTGTCCCTCCTCAAGAGGAGCAGTCCTGGGGACTCTGACTGCCTTTGGTTGTTGGCTATTTTTTAAAATCTGTAAAAGGTACCTGCTTTTTTGTTTTGTTTTGTTTTTTGGCAAATGTGCCAACAAAACAAGCATTCAGATTTAATGCCAGTTTGCAATAGATTAAACATTTAGCTTGAGCTACAGTGTGCCAACATGGTGCACCAAAACCACTGCTGCTAAGGCAGCCTCGCTCCTTAGCGAAGTAAGGGCAGAAGTGACGAGACTGAAACCTCGTGTGGGGCTGGCTGTCAGAGGAGCCTGAGCTCTTCCTAACATCCTCATTAAGCTCACCAGCAGGACCCAAGGCTGTCTCACTGCTTCGCTACCTGCCACTTCGGTAGCCTGGCGTCTCCGCAGCACCCTGTGCCTTCAGGCTGCACTCCCAAAGGTTACGGTCACCGCTGGTGCCCGTGGGCAGGAGGTGGGAGCGGGATGGAACAGGCCCTGCAAAATGCCTGGCAGCTACGAAGGGCACAAGAAGGTGTGTGAACAGCTCTGCCCCGTGCCACCCTGCTTTGGGGTCTAAGCCAACAGCACCAGGCAAGGCGCAGGCTCTCCTGCTGCTTCCTGTTTGGGCTGCTACGGTTCTGCAGCAAGCAATGAGCTCTTCCTCCATTTTTAAATTCCTTTATTTGGAATTTAAGTACCTTACATCCAATCCCATTATTTTTACAGTTCTCAGCATGTCATTAGTAGACAGAAATAAAACATCTGAACGAGTTTGAACAAACTTTCTTTGTGCAGCCCCCACAGATGCTGCATTTTAAACTGGAACTAGCATTCAAGGCCAGCAGATAACCACGAACTGGCGAGAAACTGAAAGAACAAACAGCAACTGCCACAGCCCCGGGAGATCTCACTTTCAGTCAGCTTACCCTGAATCAAACTCATTTTGTTTCTGGCATGTTACCAAGCTCTAACTCAGCAACAACCTCCAACTCCCACCCAAATCAAAGAGAATAGCTGGGGTTTGCTCTTACTACAGCACATTTCCCAGTCAACTGGGCATTTTAAAGCAATTTTATCATTTTCTAAAATGCAAAACAGGCAGAAGCACGTGGCATCGCACCACTGATCGGATCCCATCACCTCCATGACTTTTACCCAAAGTCAGGCTTCTGCCGTCCACACAAACATCTCTGACCACATGCGCAGTAATGCCACCGGGGAAGGGGCCTTCTGGTGATGAGGGCTCCCTTCTGCAACACCACAGGACTCCAGTCACAGCAGCACGAGACCCCCAGCACCCCACATCTGGAGGGAGCATTCCAGGGTTCACCCCAGCATTACCACGCAGCAGCCGCAGGAGTCACTGAATGCTTCTGGGGGGGAAGGCTGCGACAAAGCCCTTCAGTGTCCAAAGGGAAGAGCAGACAAAGCACCTAACCTGCTAAAGGGAGGTCTTCACTTGTGCTGAACTCCTGTCCCGCCAGTGAGAAGATACAGATGGGTGATTTAATGCACCACGTTTATTGATCCACTGTGCTGGGCTTTAAAACAAACACACAGAAATGAAGTTAGAGCGCACTGTCGTAGCGTATTTACTGAATACAGACTCTGAAAAAGAAATCTATCAAAATAATTGCCAGAAAAATAAATACATTAAACTCACAGGAACCAGCTTGTGCTTAACCCACCTCAGAGATGAGATCGTGTTTGAAATGGGAATGCAGCGCTGTATGGGGGCACCTCCTGCCCGCCCCCCACCGCTGCTGCGAGCGAACGCGGCCCCCGAGCGCACCAGGCGCATTGCTCCGTGGTCAGCGGCCTCAGCACATTTTGTTTCAGCAAATAGTTGGAGCATTGCACAGTGACCATTTGGTCACTAGGATGAGATCATCCCCAGCAGCAAACTTCATCAAAAAGCTGTTTGTTACATGCTGCTGCACTTCACAGAGTTAGTAATGAATCACAGAACAAAGCTAAGGATGCTTCATGGAAAGATCCACTTTATTACTCTGAAAACATTCAATTAAATATATATATTTCTACCTCTTTAGATTTTAGAATACTCATAAAGTTTTACAATTTTTAGGCAAGTTATGTTCGGAAGAGGATGGCTTCTGAGTCCATGAATCAGAGGGTTTGGGGAGAGGCTTTTGGGTTTTGTTTCTGTTTCCTCCCTGGGTGTTTGATGGAAGAAATGCTTTGACACCACAGCATCACTCCAGCTACACTTTGCATTTATTCCAAGTAAGGAGAAAGTGTTCTGAACTGCACACACAGCCTCAGGCCACAGAAAAAGACAACAACAGTACCATGGAATAGTAGGGAAAGTCTGCAGAAAGGTTGCTACAGCACAAGGAACCTTTGCTGGAGAACGAACGTGGGGAGGAAGGGAATTTTTTTTAAAAATGGTGCCCATACTAATGGCACTTGAGGTTCTGCTTCAGGAAGAAGCTTGCTGGATGAAAATCAGAAATAATCCTAAAGCCATAAGCCAGAACCCACTGCTCCCAACACCTGAGCATGCCAATTCTGGAACTCCTTCCAGGTCTCCCTGTTATTTTACCCCAGCCATACAAGACTTCTCACCTCAGCCAGGAAAAGCAGAAGTAAAATGGATGCACAGCTAAAACTGGCTGTCGTACAGCACACAACTGTAAAAGCCAACGTGCAGTGGCATTTATTAATGGCTGGATCACAGCAGTGAAGAACAAAGACAAACTGGAAGTCGTGTAGTATTTAGGAATCAAAAGAACCTCTGCTAGTGTTTGTGAACTCACCAATTCCATGGAGCTCTCGCAAGGCGCAGGCTGTCTGTTCCCAACTCACTTTTCAGAACGAAACACAGATGCCTCAAAGTTTCACCCTGTGGTTGCTTTGTTTCTCCCCTCATCCAAGCATCTGCTGCCTGCAGCTCATCCAGTCCTGCAGCCTTTCAGCCCGAAGGAAGCGATGAGTCACCGAGCTCCCTCGGGTCTACACAAAGGGATGAGAGCAGGCGGCCTGCAGCCACTCAGCCCTGTGAGCATCTTGAACATCATGAGCTTTAAGAAAAAGTAGTAACAGAAGTCATTTCATAAAAATTAGCTAGGAGAGAGACCAATTCACAGGCAGTCTCCAGATCAGAGATAAAGGAGCTGAGTCAGGATTCCAAGAAATCAGCGCACATCCCCGTTCAGCAGATGAAAGTGGTCCCCTCAATGCACACTCTCTTTTGGCAGTTTCTGAGAAACATAATATAACAGCTTTCACCTAAACTTGTGGTTCCCGTACTTTGCAAGACTAAAAGAGAAGCTCTGAGAGGAGATAAGCAGTGACCTGGGAGCAACAAGCGTGACACCAGCTGCACCCAGAGGAACGGTGCTGGGAGCACAGAGGTAGGAGGCAGCAGCCGCCAGAGACGATCGCTGTCCCTTGGAGCCATGCTACTTCCTCACTAGCACCAGCACCTCCCTGTCCACAAATTCCTCACCTCCTGCCAACGAGGCATTCTGCAGCAGGAGCTCAGTGCTGGTAGCTCAGACGAAGACCCCACGGCGTTCAGATGAAGCTCCCCCAGCACACACCAGCACATTTCAGCACAGCCCACCCATCTTCACATACCCACTGTGTCACCCTCTTCAGATCAGACATTGTGCTGGATTAGCTCCGACAATACTGCAGGGATAACTCCCACTGAAACTGCTGGGATGTGAAGGATACGCCACATATCACTCCTCGCCTCCCCCTCCACTTAGGCATGCCGTAAATTCACATTTCTTCAATTAAATAAACGACCAAAAGTGAAACTGCTGAGCAGCGTAAATGCCTACTGCAAAATACATACAACAAGAACAAAAGTATTCAGATCTATACAGGATTTCAGAGCAAGTTTTGCACTGTATAACCTTCTGCTCAGTTCACGTCCAGCCATAGGATTACATCAGCACCTCAAAATGATATTAGGAGAGGTAAAGCTTGCCAGGGAATTTCATTTGGGAAATGTAACAGGCACAGTCAGCATATTTGGCTGCTGAAAAATAAGGCTGCAGATAAATTACACAGCAGAGAAAATAAACATACCCCAGACCCACGGGAAGAAAAAGAAGTTTTACTTCCATCAGCCTGAGGCACTTCCAGTCTCCTGCAGGCACAGAGCATTGCAGCTGAGGGCCCTGTCAGCAGCAAACCCGCACGGCCCTGCCACGGGGCGGGTGAGGATGGGAGGAACCAGGCCCCCGTGCCCTGTGGAGCTACAGGCCAGTGGTGGGCACTCAGCGGACGGAGAGCACTGCTGCTGCCACCACAGCTGCACCAGGAGCACTGCTCTGTCTGTGCCCCCGCACCCCAGGTGCGCGTGCTTTGGGAGGAGGCTGCTGGGAGGGTTTCAGAAGAGGGGGCGGTGGTCCCAGTGAACAGTTCTATTCTGGCCAGCCGACTCCGGCAAACTCAGGCCTTAAGAGCTGCAATTCTCCAACTGAGCTCCACACACGGACTTATTGCACCTACAGACGCTGGTCCCTCCCTTCTCACTTCTGTGCAGGAAAAAAAAAAAAAAAAGAAAAATCATCGATGCTAACATCACATTGCCTTTCAGGAGCACCCACATCCAGGGAGCTGCCAGCATACCCGAGCTCTGCCAGAAACCCAGACAGGCTGCCCTTGAACAGAGCTATAAACGCGTTACCCACAATGCAACACAGCATTTTCATGCATGCAACCAGACCAAAACTGTGCCCTGAGAGAAGTAAAATCCCCCATTTATTTTCCTGAAGATGCTACTTCAAGCTGTCCTCACTAGCTCAAAGCTCAGCACTTCAGCACAAGTTACAGAGGAAGCAGGAAACACACCAACAGGACCCAAATTCATTGCTCCATTCCCTCCTCCCCCTGCCCACGTTCCTCCTCTGGGGCAGGGACAGAGACAAAGCAGAACAGGACAGGAGAAGAATACGAGCGATAACAAACCAAGTAGAACAAGAAAGCAGAAGAGTCTCACTGTACAATGAAACGTGTGCATCTGGAACTCCCTTGCTGAGCTCTCAAGTGTTTCCCTCTCACTTTCCAAAGAGAATTCAAGTTACCGGTACGCTCCTGAGCGCAGCTTTCTAGTCTCCTGCCTGACAGGCAATTACCAAAATAACTTCTCTATCCTCCCAGTGTCACTTCTGGACCATTTCCTACTCTCATTATATAACCACGGACTCCGCTTTAAAAGGAAATCTCATTTTATCAGAGGAAGTCTGTCCCCCAGGGGAAAAATATTAGACATGCCTGCAGTCTGTTTAAAAAGGAAAAAAAATCAGCTGATGCCCGCTGGAGGTACAGTTTTTAGCAGCACTGTGTTGCGTTACATGCTCCAGTCAACCCTCACACAGCCTTCCTGAAAGGTCTCCGAAGCAAAAATAAACCCACCCCATGTTCAGATGGCCCACAGCAGGGTTTGGTGGGCAAGAAACACAGCTAATGGAGGAGAAGAGCAGCGTGGGCCAGACGCACGTCGAGCCAATAGACACACGCTGGGAACCGCGGGCTGAAGCGAAGCAGAGCCCTAGGACACAGCCTCTGCACCAGGAGCGTGGGGAGCAGGGAGGCTGCAGGAGCTCCCTGCAGGCAGGAGGGGAAGGATGTACCCAGGGGCGAGGTCTCAGCAACACCAAGCTGCAAGGTGGGCATCTCTGGTGGGGCAAGCCAAGCTGGAAAGTGCTCCCCAGCTTGATAAAGTTGGTGTTTGTTTATTACAGGAGAGGGAAATCTCACAGAAGCTGCCAGTAAAGGGACACAGTACGTCAAAGTAACACGAGTTAGAGCTGTTGTAGTTTTAAGAACAGGATAAGACCACTGAAGCAGCAAGAGAACAGCTGCCCCTTTCTTTTCAAGGAAGAAACATCACTGGCACCTACTGCATTAAGGCCCCAGCTTGAGTAAGCATAAGGCTTACAGGACAGGTTTGGTTTTCTGCAGCCAGACCACGGCACATCCAGACCGAGAACTGCTGCTCTGCTAACACGGCCATGGTGCCCAAGGGGAAACCTCAGGCTGCAAGTGCCGCTTCCAGGCAAGTTACAGAATCTCTCCTTAGAAGTGAATTCTCAAGCTGAAAATAGGCTGGGCCAAAAGCAAATAAGCCAGGGTTACATCAAACCAGCACTGAGGCAGATACACATCCCCATAAATCCAGTCAGCCATTCACCAATTACACCAATGCAAGCTATGCTAAGAGGGTCAGCCCGGGACAAGCGTGTAATCCCGGTGTGACGCCTGATCCTATTGCCCGACATGCTCTGCCCAAATTCCAATGCACAACAAGAAGCATGTTTTACTCAAAACACCAGCTCCAAAAACCTAGTCCTCAGAACAAGATAGAGATATCCCTTAATTCTAATGTTGAAATCACTTAAAGTACAGTCCAAGGAAAAAAAAAAAAAAACATGCTATAAGCAAAAATATCCTGAAAAATTAACACTGGAGATTATGTGCCCTGCTTCATATACAAATGCAGATTTGTTACATAAGGGGTAGCTGCAGCCACCCACCGCATCCAACGCGGAGCTCCCATCACCGTGGTGTCACCGCAGTGCCACCTGACGCGCAGCAGTGACGAGCGTTGTGTGCTTCCTACAATGGTCTGGCCAAGATTCACAGCCTGACAACGGTCACCAGCCTCACAGGCAGCCTGGTGACAATGTCCCATCGGTTTGTCCAGCTGGAAGGTGCTCACAGTGATGGTGGAGGTGGAACCAGCGCATGCTTCAGCACCGCCAGCACAGCTTCACCAAGGGCAGGTCATGCCTGACCGGCCTGGTGGCCTTCTGTGATGGAGTGACGGCATCGGTGGGCCAAGGGAGGGCGACGGATGTCGTCTACCTGGACTTGTGCAAGGCCTTTGACATGGTCCCGCACCAAATCCTTATCTCTAAACTGGAGAGATGTGGATCTGATGGGTGGACTGTTGGCTGGATCAAGAACTGGCTGGAGGGTCGCAGCCAAAGGGTTGCTGTCAATGGCTCTACGGCCAGGTGGAGGCCGGTCACGAGCGGTGTCCCCCAGGGGTCCGTCTTGGGACCGGTGCTCTTCAACACCTTCATTGACGACTCAGACTGTGGGATCAAGTGCACCCTCAGCAAGTTTGCTGATGGCACCAAGCTGAGTGGTGCAGCTGATACCCCTGAAGGAAGGGATGCCAACCAGAGGAACCTGGACAGGCTGGAAAACCGGGCCCACGAGAACCTGATGAGGTTCAACAAGGCCAAGGGCAAGGTGTTGCACATGGGTCGGGGCAATCCCAGGTGTGTGCACAGACTGGGAGAAGAACTCCTTGAGAGCAGCCCTGTGGAGGACTTGGGCGTCGTGATTGACGAAAAGCTGGCCATGAGCCGGCAGTGCGCTCTGCAGCCAGGAAGGCCAACGGCATCCTGGGCTGCATCAAGAGAGGGGTGGCCAGCAGGGAGAGGGAGGGGATCGTCCCCCTCTACTCTGCCCTTGTAAGGCCTCACCTGGAGCCCTGTGCCCAGGCCCAGGGCCCCCAGTACAGAGGGGATGTGGAGGTGTTGGAGCAAGTGCAGAGGAAGGCCACCAAAGTGATCAGAGGGCTGGAGCACCTCTCCTATGAGGAAAGGCTGAGGGAGTTGGGACTGTTTAGCTTGGAAAAGAGAAGGCTCTGGGGAGACCTCACTGCTGCCTTCCAGAACTTGTGTCCAGTTCTGGGCCCCTCAGTTCAAGAAGGACAGGGAACTGCTGGAGAGAGTCCAGTGCAGAGCCACCAAGATGATTAAGGGAGTGGAGCATCTCCCTGATGAGGAAAGGCTGAGGGAGCTGGGTGTCTTCAGCTTAGAGGAGACTGAGGGGTGCCCTAATTAATGTTTATAAATATGTAAAGGATGAGTGTCAGGAGGATGGAGCCAGGCTCTTCTGTGTTACATCCAGGACAGGACAAGGGGCAATGGGTGCAAGCTGGAACATAGGAGGTTCCACTTAAACAAAAATATGAGGAGAAATTTCGTCACAGTGAGGGTGACAGAGCACTGGAACAGGCTGCCCAGAGAGGTGGCGGAGTCTCCTTCTCTGGAGACATTCAAAACCCGCCTGGATGCGTTCCTGTGCGATTTGATCTAGGTGTTCCTGCTTCGGCAGGGGGATTGGACTAGATGATCTTTCGAGGTCCCTTCCAATCTCTAATATTCTGTGATACTGTAATACTTGAAAGGAGCTCACAGGCAGGAGGGGGACCGACTTTTTATGCAGGTGGATAATGGCAGGACAAGGGGGAATGGGCTAAAACTGAAAGAGGGGAGGTTTAGGTTGGACATCAGGAAGAGGTTCTTCACTGAGAGTGGTGAGGCGCTGGAACAGGCTGCCCAGAGAAGCTGTGGCTGCCCCATCCCTGGCTGTGTTCAAGGCCAGGCTGGATGGGTTCCTGGGCAGTTGGATCTAGTGAGCTAGTGGCTGGCAGCCCTGTCCACGGCAGGGGGTTGGAACTAGATGATCTCTGAGGTCCCTTCCAACCCAAGCCATTCTGTGATTGTAGGATATGATTCACCCAGCTCTGCCAGCCCCAGCAGGAATGCAGCACTCCAGTCACAAGCACCAGTGGCAGGGCCAACCAAACATCTCCAGAGCCCTACAGTCACTTTAAGCATTTCCTTCTACATTCCATCTCTTTTCTGAGGCCTCTGTCTGCCTTTCCAGAGATAAGAACATTAGCGCATACAAAGTTATAATCAAAGTCATACTTCGAAGCTGTGCATCAATCCCCTTTTATGGGATCCTTAAACGGATTTCAGTTACCACTGCATACATAAATCACTTAAATCCACATCTCTGCTTAAATAAGAAGCACAAGCTACCCAGGTGAACATCTAGAACCCCTTTTTATTTTTTCCCCCTAATTGCACTCATTGCATGACCAAAATGAGAAACCATTCAGTCCCACCACAAAAGTCGAAGGGAAGGAAAAGCTGTGACTCAGTTCTTTGTCCCATTCTCTACCTCTCATGTCTGCAGTCTAATTTGAAGCCTCTGCTGGCAGTGGCTTGTGGACTTCTGTCTTTGCCCCTCCGCAGTTTTGAAGTCTCCAATTACTTTTACTATTAATTAGGTATCCATGGAGAGCAGAAAACCTGTTCTGAGGTTTCTGAAGACCAGCACAGATAAGTACAGGAGCACCTTTAAAAAAATAAAAATGTTACACTTCAAAAAACTGCGAGAGGAACAGCTTCTACAGAGTCAGAAGACTGAGGGAGAATACTTAAGGTAAAACAAGAGGAAATGGAGGAGAGGGAAGGAAAAAAAAAATAAAAGATCAGTAACAACAAAAGCCCAAACTCCAGATCCACGTACTTGTTAAAACCATTTCAGCTCAACAGAAAGGGGGTCACAGTGCATCCAGTAACCAGGAATTAGGAGCCGCAACTACCCGAAGCAGCAGATTCCCCTTGTATCTGCGGGCACGGACACCTCCCTCCTTCCCAGCCCTTTCTGCTTCACCCTGCCCTCCCTCAGCCATGCCACGACAGCATTTCTCCATCACGCTTCCCACAGCGGAAAGCAGCCCGATGCATGCCTGGCACCCCAGGAGTTGTTTCTGCCTCCCCTTGGACTGAGCTGATGTGGCTCCTCCAACAGCTCCAGGAACCCCACCTGGCCACTGCCCCATTTTGCAGCACAGTCACACTGACACAGAGCACAGCAGCGTAACAGGGAGTAAGGCTGCAGACCCCATCAGCCCTGCTCTAGAAAAAGCTCTGTTGTATGAGAACGAGCTCCCCCGTGCCACCCTGCAGGAAGGGCAAACTGCCTGGGTATCAACACACAACAAGTGCATGAAACAAGTGACAGCCTGGGGGGAAGGGGAACAAAAGCAAGAGCACATGCACGTTTCTCTCCCTTTCAGAGGATTTCAGTGTTTCACAAGCACCAGCTAAGCTACGTGCACACCAGTGCTGCAGCCCTCAGCTGAGAGCTGGGTTCATAGCCCCTCAGGGTGGGAAGGGAGAAGCCAAGCACGCCCAGAAGGCGGCACCCCCAGACCCACTAACCAGCATGAGTCGATCCCATGCTGCAGCACTTCAGGAGCCATAACTCCAGCGTATGTAAACACACTTTTAAATTCATCTGATAAAAGCTCCCACAGTTTTACTTTGTTTAGAGCAAGTGTCAACACCCTAAACTCGGCTGAAAAACAGCTTTCCAGGATGATGTAGCTCTAATGCAATTTTACAAAAGGAACAATGACTCACTCCCAGGCGGGAATGGCTTGGAAATGTATGACCTAATGCTCAGAAAGGAGCTTGCTCTTCCAAAAAGATCCAGCTTCAGTATGTATGGTATCTTCCCAACAAGTAACACTTGTAAAAGGGAGAGGTTTTGCACAACTGAATTTAGAAAATTACCTCTTTTTTTGACTTATTTCACTTGCAGTTAAACTGACTGGCTCTTGGCAAAGCCTACCTGCAGGCAGTTCCCCTAGCCTTAATTTCAGTTCAAAACGGGACATCCTCCTATAGAGCCACATCCGTGTGCAGATGGCTCTGGAACCCGCTGTGGCCCCGTCCACGAGGCAGCACCGGCCAGCAGAAGAAAGGAGAAACTGCTTGAGCATCAAACATAGACGGAGGCGGTGAAATTAAAGCGCCAGCGCTGCTAGATATGAAGCACCAGCGAGATATGAGCACTTGACTGACGAGCAAGACAAGCCCGTGTCGTGTTCAGCCGGATTCCTGGCAGCCCTGCTAGGGATCCTCTATCCGCGGAAGGCTGTTTTTTACGACGCTGCGTTCAGCCAGCAGCTGTACAGCTTACTAAAGTTACCTGCCGCAGCGACAGCCCAGGAGGACTGGTCTATTTAAAAGCACAGCAACCATCCCTCAGGCTGAGCCTGCGCTGTGCCCGGTCTCGTTCCCATACTTGCCAGTACTCCAGATAAAAGGGGCGAAGAGTAGGTGGAGAATGGGAGTTAGTGACACGGGGTAATCAGGACTCTAATCATGCTAATGGCTGTGATTAACTGCATACTCCTCCTAGAAGCTTCCTGCAGCTGCACAGGAGCAGCCTGACGGGCACAGCGCGGCATGGGCGCGCTGCTCAACCCCTTTAATCTTGGCTACGCCACGTGTGTCACCAGACCGGTGGGCAGGGATGCACCCGATACTTAGCCCTAATCCCACCCACACACCAAACCTACCCAGTGCCCACACGAGGATCTGGGGCAGGGTGCAGCAGCTCCAGGCCCGTGTTTGCCTATGCTGGTCTCTTCACAAGGGACTGGAATCAGCCTTTGCAGACAACAGCTCGTACAAGGTGCATCACATCACACAGAACTGGAAATGATTTGTTGCTAGTTTTGTCCAAGCCACTCGGGCATGGCCGCCTTTCCTTTGGAGTTAGCATCTTGCAGCCTCTTGGGAGAGCTGCTCAGTGGCTGCCAGTCCCTGAGGAGAACCTGAGAGGAGCCAGACAAGGACTAAGCGAGCACCAAGAAACCCCCTTCTCCAACAGTCAGGCAGCTGGGCAGGCAGGAAAGAAATCAGACCCTTCCCTCCCTGCTTCCCGGAGGGGACACAGGCACAGCAACACAGAGCTCCCACTGCCCTCCCTCCTGCCAGCAGGAATGGCAAGGGACGAACAGCCACGCTCCCACTTACACTCACATCAACCCTGGGTCGGGCAGTGCCCGGCACTTCCCACCAGCAGGGCATCTCCAGCGCTCTGCAGAGCAACAGCCGCAGACGCACTGCTATCAGCCCTGCCCGCACGTAGAAGATACGGATGCGTACAACGACCCGCGGGACTTAACAACTTACTCTGAGGATTACCAAGTTACCAAACTTGTTTGGGAACAGATCTACCCTCCCCAGCAAACCCTTGACACGACCCTGATTTATTTTAAGAAGTGCTAGAGCTTCAGTACTCCTTCAGCATCACACTAACATCTGTCCATAGTCCTTTGGGTTTAGAATTGCAGCACAGCTTTAGTATTAGGAAATTCACCAAATAATTTGGAACATTTGAAGTTTCAAACACTGTATTAAGAATCCTCCCCACGAACACAGGGTGCTAGTGTGAGCCAGAAGCATTTCATTGTTTTGTTACCAAGCTAAAAATCTGCATAACATCTACAGCAACTGATTCCACTGACCTTTTCTTCCCACAAGAAATTCTTCCACATGTGCAAAATACCAAGTCATGAAGCTCGCTTCTGAGCTGGAGGAGGCTGAGGAAGTTCACCACAAGGGGCAGGGGGGTTTGCCCACTGGCCGAGTCTGCCTGCACTCACAACTCACACCGGCTGGACTTCGCTCAGCCCGGCTTTACGCCGCCTCCTCACGAGCCTGATCCAAAGTACACTCACCCCTTCCTCTGGGAGCTGCAGGCTGCAGCAGATGACAGCAGCGGTGATGGCTCAGCCTCAAGCCATTCTGCCACCATCGCGCCTGCTGCGCTCACAAACCCCTGCACTGCTCTCAGTTTAATCTGCCTTCAAGAGGGGGAAAAAAAAAAAAAAAAAAATCAGTTCGATAGCACTAAGACATGAGGAAGCCATATACACAGACACTTGACTAAGACAGAGATTGCTCTATTTCAGTTGGGACAGGAAGTGTAAACACGAAGCCACAGGAAACAGCTATCTGCCTTTCCGAGCAGCATTAGCTTCTTCAGGTTTGCCTTTGGGACTCCCGAAGCACTCACACAAAATATATTTCTGCCATCTGCAATCAGACTGGCAACAACACGATGAGTAACACGCCTTGAGCTCTCAAGCCCCTGAGGAGCAGACAAATTCTATCTTCAATCTATGCCTGGGCTAGCAAAATAAATTATTTGGGATATTTTCAGACTCAAACAAGGTACAGCTGTAATTTATTTGCCTTTTAAGTAACCATCACTTTCATTTGAATTGCAAGTAGCTTGCATTCATCTTGACAGACTTGCACCCTGCCTGACCAGTGGTTTCCCTTAGTCATACGTCTGGCACATATCAGACTCTGGAAGCCCTCTGGAAGATACTGATGGAGTTTATTAATCAGGAGGCAAGGTTAAGAATGGCAAACGAGCAACAACAGTGCTAACAGGGATGGGCGCAAACCAGACCTGAACTCCATGGGAACTCGCGTCTGATTTAATGGCTCAGGTTCATTTACTTCTGGGGAAGAGGGGTAACCACTGAAACACTGCAGGGGTTGGGGCCTCATAAAACTACTGCTCCATTCACCAAAATTAAGGCTGCATCAGCCCTTTTACAAACTCCACAAGGAATATGCAATTTATTTATTTAAACTAAGTATTCATCATGAAAAAAGCTTAAGAATGGAAACCAAGTCACATCCCACCCTCCCTGCAGCCCTACCCACCACTCCACTGAAAAACAGAGCTGTTTCTATTGCCATTGTATTTCTGTTGATCAGGTTGCCTTGTGCTCATGTTGTTGAGCTAGGGGGTGGAGGGTGCTTAGTATCACAACAGAACAGCTTACCTTTAGCATTTAAAACCCAAACTCAACCTGCCCGTGTCCCTAGAAGTTAAACTGAGAAGCACTCTAAAACCAAGCACCTGAGGAACCAGCACTGCCACCTGTGAATGACACCAGCATCACAAGGCACAGCATACACGTGCACCAGCACAAGCCCACCTTGGTTCCAGCAGCCCATGGGAGCTCGTTCTGCGGTTATTCACCTCCCGGCCTCTTTCCTCCACTCTCTACGATGCCCACAGCAACCTGGGCAAAGCAGAGGGCAAGGGCTGCAGCAATGCCCTCGCCCACAGCCCCACACCGCTTGTAACCACCAAAGCTGCCCGCAGACAAGTCAGGCAGCTTGTTAGAGCAGATCTCCAGATATCCCGCAGGGGTGAGGCCCGGCGATTCCCAGCACGGAGGCGCTCGATGCTCCCCGGAGCCAGCCCGAGGGTCACAAACAGACGGAGCCATTGGCTTTGAAGAAATTGTCTGATACAGTCCAATGTTTGAGGTTTAGCAAGCACCTCATGGCACAAGCACACTACCAACAGGCCTCCTGCTCCGTCTGTGAAGGAGGGACTTAATCCTCCACTAACATCACCCAAGGACCTGCTGGGAGCTGGGTGGCACAAAGCTGTGCCACTGCCAGCACAGGGCTCTACCTGAACTTCAGCCCCGTGATCCTCACACCACTGAGGCTTCTGGGTGTTATGTGATCTCTCTCTGGTGCCATTTCTGTAGAGACGCATGCAACAGACTTACTAACATCTGTGTCCTTCAGTCTTGGAGTCAATCACACTCACAAGCAGATCAACTATTCTCCCTTTGGGCTAATTATTTCTCACTAAGGAATCATTATTGCACAAAGAAAACAGAGGGTAATCCTGCTACTGCAAGAGAAAGTCAATTAAGCTACTTTTAAAATTGAGAACTCCATCTCTTCTGATCTGAGGAGGGCAGAAAGCCAGGAGTCCTCTAAAATGTGACTGACAGCATAATTAAGTGTCATTGGTTCTCATACACAGGGGACTTGAAGCAATTTCACCCAGCCAAGCAGTCACCTTTATCAAAGTTCCATTACAATATTGTTCAGTATTGCTGAACTATTATTTATGTTTTTCTCAAATAAAGTTAACCATGTTACAATGGTACGTTATATAATACAGAAAATTATTCCATCTGGTAGTGTATATTTAAGTCCTAACAGAGTTGAAATCAGCGTTGCAGCTGCAGAACCCCAGCACAGGCCTGCCCTTTGGGTTTGCAAACTGCAGCCACAGCAGCATCAGGAGGAGCAGGAGTGCAGGAGGAGGCTCGCATCCCGCACGCGGAACTGCTGGGAAAGCACTGAGGCGTCTGTTGTGGACCCTCTCAGAGGTACTGCTGAAGGAGAACACGGTTCTTTGGGATGAACAAAGTTCATTCATATAGGAACCCACTTTAAAAAAAATACTTTAAAAAGAAGATGAATTAGTTTAGCTGATAAACCCATATAAGAACAGGGGATATAAGTCTTATGTGCTTGTTTCCTCTCTTATTTATCAGGAAATAGATAAAGGAGATTTTATCATATATGCGATGTATATTTATACCTATATAATGTGTACTTTTATACATACGCATAAAAATAAGAATTCGGTTTAATATATTTGCAGCTGATGAACGCAACGCACACCTTACCACAAGCAGGGCTCACAACGAAGCCCACACCCTGCACCAAGCCAAGCCCCGGGGCCGCTCTCAGCGGCAGCACGGCATCCTCCGAACCCAGAACCCAGAACCCCACGCTGCCTTGAGCGCAAGCTCCCCGCACCGAGCCGTGCGCGGGTGCCCGGACCCCGGCCGCTCCTTCCAGAGGCGCTGGCTCGCCCCGGGTGCGGGCCCGGCCCCCGCA
>VXAV01002343.1:149345-171922 GCA_013399715.1 Alectura lathami | reverse complement strand
ACTACCCAGCTAATACCATTGCTGTTATTGGTTGGTCAGTTCCCTGTTCTGCCTCATGTATCACTGCACTGTGGGCTGAGCAAGCAGACAGGGACTAGACTGAGTCAGTCCTAGCAACTAGTAGAAAGCTAAATATTTGGTAGCTTCTTATCTCTAAATATCTTTGGTTTTGCTAATGTCAGTAGAGAAAGCAAAACAGGGTGTCACTTTTTGCACGTTATTTTTTCATTGTCTTGGTCTCCAGGCCAGTGAAGGGATCATTGTCATACTTTGCCAGTCTCCAATGAGACTCCACTGGGAGAAAGATATCGACATGTTCAGAAACTGCATATTTTTTCTCTTTTGCTCTTCTGCTTTGTGTTCTCATGGGGTTAGCTGATCACCCCATGGGTGTGGTAGGAGAATCAAGACTGATAACTATGCATACCAAGACACATATTCAGAAAAATATTCTAATATTTGGGAGAGATGAATTGGAACCATATGTATCTCCACAGAACTGAAAGCCAAGGCAGAGCTGTTTATCTGTTGGGTTTTATGTACTTCTACTGGCAAATGATGAATATTCACAACTGAAAAAAATGAAGTGCTACTTCAGGCCTTATAAATGCCCTTTCTTCTCCAAAAGAATTATCCCAATGGCATGGACATCTGAGCATGCAGATGGTGAAATTTCTTTGTTCATGCAGTTGTGTGATGGGACAGAGAGTGTGTGAAAGTCCTGGTAGCAAATGCTGATGTAATCACAGCTACAACCCCTGGAGGGGATGCATTTCAGATGCCACAACCTTTAAGCACCCTGATAGAGATATTGTCCACAGGAAGAGTGTAACTCACCTATAAAGAAAAGGTTTATCATGCTTGAGACTTGGCATGCTGAATCAAAGGCAGCTTGATTGCCAGTTTGAAATTCTTGGCACTTAGAAATTGAGAGGACAGATTAAAGGAAGGATCATATGTTCTCCGTGAGAAATTGTGCCACATGTTACATGCAGTCGTGGTCATCAGCTCACACTCAGAGAAGGTCTCAGTGCTCCCAGCATCCAGACCTTCAGCCACAACCTGACCCAATATGGAGCAGCCAAAGCAAAGAGAAAAGACACATGCAGGTGATTTTTCATAAATGCTCCTTGTTTCTTCAGTGAGTTTCTCAGACCATAATAAATGGGATTGTAAGTGGTGTCAGGACATTTGGATTTTGTGCCCCATTCCTCTCTTAATGGTAAGTGTTGTCTCTTGGCTGAGTTGAATGCTCTGTAATTCAGACAGCGTTTCCAGTTCGGCTGGCTGGGAAAGGGTCCTGTCCCTGGGCAGGCTTTCAGAAAATGTTATGAGCACTCATGCAACACAACCATCCCAACTATAAAGCTGAGATGCAACCTGAAGATGTTACTGGTGGTGGGGAGTAAAGGAGAGCCCCCTGTTCTCTCCTGCTGCTGCTTCTCCTCCTTCTGTTCATGCAGGCTTTGGCCAGAAGACACTGCCTGTTGGACAACTGTGATTTTTCCAGGAAACTTCATACATACGGAGTGAATCCAGAATCATGTATATAAAGTAGATGTAGCTACAGGCCACCAGCAATGGCTCCATGACAGTGTTTATTTTCAGTCCCATGTCAGCCATGCCTGGACATTTGTGTCAAAGTTTCTGAGACTTTGAAGCTTTTTCTTCCAAGCATTATGTTCAGTTGGATCTAGATGATCTTTAAGGTCCCTTCCAACCCAAACCATTCTATGATTCTATGATTCTCCTCTTGATAAAGCTGATAAGCATCTGAAGCAAAGGAGCATCTGCCAGAAAAGAGCCTAGTCAGTCTGGGGAACTCTGAGACAAGCTCAGTGGGACACAGCTGGGAAGTCTAGGAGAAAGGGACAGCCTTAGTTAAGGTTTCTTAACTCTCTGAAACAAGTCTTCTGCTGGAAATTACACTCCAAACTCGACATCTTTTGGAGATGGAAAATCTATGACTAACTTCATGACTATCTCATTTCTTCTCTTTGATGATTCTATCAGGATATTTATCAGAGGACTCCTGTGAGAAATTGAGGTCTAGTCCTCAGTAAAGTGTTGTGATCACAAAGCATGTGATTTTTTTTTCCTATTTTTTTCCTAGTTTCAAAGTGGAGAGGGAAGACAAGCAATGGAGGGGGAGGTTAGTAATGAAGTTATTTTGCACACATGCATACACACACTTAAGATCTCAGTGATGCAAACCAGATGTTCACTGTCTGACTCTTAGGAAGACTCTAATTTAACTTATCCAGAGTTGCAGAAAATATGGAGGCTTCAGTCAAAGGTTTGACAAAAGAGGGTTTAACTACTTCTAATATGTACTATGCAGTTATATCAAATGTAGTTGTTAAAAAGAAATATTTGTGGGGTTGAAATATTGCTCTTTAGTCATTCAAAATGAGACTTCATTACTATTTGTAAGAAGAATTTCACTGAAAATTTTTCATTTGTTGGTAGAAGTTCTCAATTTCTCCTTTTGTGGCTCCAGTTCTGAAATTTAACTCCATTTTAATCAACCTGATGTCCTCTGTTCAAAAAATAAATTTCCACCAGTCTCATAGCCCTGACGATAAATTCTGTGACCTCTCAGTTGGGAGCTGCTGATGTATGCTTAGTTGTTCCTGTACTGCTCATTTGGGTCTCTACTACCCACTGCTTCTGGGCTTTTTTGTTTTGTTTTGTTTTGTTTTTTGGACAAGCAAGACATGTGGTACCTGTTAAGGTCCCTGGCTGTACACAACTTAACAAGGTGGATGACAACTCCAAATTACAATTCCAGTGATAAATTTTAAGTGAATAAATGTTACAGTTCATTTCAGGATTCCCAGATTTGCTCTCGTGATACCCTTATAACCAATAACAAATTCTTCCCAGTCAAAGTAAACCAAAGGCTGAGTTTTAATGTAAGAACATGCCTACTATAAAACCAACTCTGGTTTTATACTGATTTTCTGCTCTCTGGTTACTGATAGCCATCATGCTTCTCTTCAGAAACAGACCACTGTCTATTTAACATTTTGGTGTTGCTGAGATGTGTTAGGTGAGATTTGCCTCCCGAATGTTGATGTACATGTAGTGGAGACATCCTAATGAGTTCCAGTTGCCCAGGTTAATTCATAGTCAATGGAGAGAAAGAGATGCTTTGCAGACTCAGCTGCCTTATTTTATGCATTTTCTTGAAGAAAAAGGTGGCTTTCACCTTTGTCATTGTGTATTCCTCTTCAGATGGAAGCTCGGTTGATAACTCTGACATCTACAATGGGTCCGTTGAATCTCACCATTCACCTTCTCACCTCTATGAAAAATCCCATTCACTTTGAATTCAAAGTTCAAACGAATTAATTCAGGACTGAGGGACATCCTCTCTGCTCCTTCAGGAGAAGTAGTGCTCACCATTAGTCCTCCCACTCTAGCTGAAGGACCTACTATGTTTTAAGCAATTGCAACTGCTATCTTGAATTACAACTGTCCTACCTAAAGGCAGAGGTACAACCTTTGTGCCACTACTTTTATGAAACAGTCCTAAAATCTGCTTGAAACTTCAAGGGCAGTTTGTCTGAAAGATCTCAGTCTGTTCCTGCCTCGGAAAGAAAGCTGGAAGAAGATTTTCCAGGTGTCCTTCCTGCTTGAATTGGTGTGGAGAGGACTGGGTGAAGATGGCTTATGCAGTGTTTTACTTGCACCCCTTTCCCAAGCTGCAGATTTGCTGCAGATGCAGATGTGCTCCACAGCTGTGGTACATCTCCATGTGAGCGTGTCATTCATTTATGGGAACCATGTTTCTGGATAGCTAGAGACATGTGAGGAAGGATTAAAGAGTTTGATATGTAAAGATTGGCACAGAGAGGACTGAGAAGGATCATAGGGAAGGAGTCAGTTGAGACGTGAACATAAAAGGAAACGAGGGATTATTCACTGAGCTTTGCTGAGAGGAAACTACAAATGGGGTGAGGCCCAAAAGAAAACATCAGCCTGGCTTTCGGGAAACTGGATGCATTCTTCAGATGCCCAGAGTGAGGATTAAATGAGCAGTTCATTTTTAGATAAGATGCTGAATCATGACTGATAATCACAACAAAACATGGAAGAGAGCCCCAGCCCGGCAGCTGGGTGCCAGGGTCCTCTCTCTGGCTTTTTCTTCTGTTCGACAGCCTTGGGAATCCTGCTTCTTGTCTTTGTCTCCTTCAGTTGTCATCTCATTAAGCTGTAATGACTTTGGAAAGAGGCTTCTGGGAGTTATTTTATTTTACAATACCTACCCCAAGGGATGTGTATAAATGGTGATATTTTAATGGCATTAGTAAATAGTCTCCACCAGGGTGAGGTTTGCTCAGTATAATGGAGTGTTAGGTATCAAACCTCTCCTGGGTGGCTTATGCAGGATTCAGAAGTTTACACTGCTACCTAAGTTAGCAAATAGAAAATGTAATGGGGGGACTCCGAAGAGGCTGTGAAGAGGACCTGTTCACCCAGTGCTGACCTGGTGAAAGGCACTTCTCAGGACTCGTTAGCTTTCTCCTCATGCTATTTCAATCTGTGCTCATGCAATGTGCTCAAGAAAGTTCTCCCTTTTAACTCAAGATGTCCTTACAGCATTCATGGAAGACATGAAAAGCTGGATCCAAGTCTCTCTTTGCTCTCAGGTGATTTGAAGCCATAGCTCCTTCCCCAAAATAAACATGCGTGCTAAAGGACAACCCAGCATCACATCCCCCATGTCTATTTTGTGGAGAAGGACAGCATCTGGGTATATTTGCCAGGCCAGAACCCGAATAGGAGGTGGAGAAACATCTGGTTTTGGAACTCCATTTTAGAAGTAAGTCGGATGTTGAAAGGCTGATACCAAGACTTAGACTGTCTTATTCATACCAACAAAAGACTGTCATAAGCCATTATGGAGAGCTACTACTGGGAACACAGACAAATGAGGTTTTAGGGGTTTTTAGTGTTAGTGAGCAGCTAATTGGAAGGTTTTGGCATTACGCTAGTGCCAGATACAACAACTAGATATCCTAACTTGAGCTGGAATTGAGTGTTTAAACATTGAAAGCTTTTTTCCTATTTCTTTGAGACCTAGCAGTGTAATGACCTTACAGCACATCAAAAGAAAATTCCAGGTGAATTAAGAAATTTTAAAAAGAAATTAAAACTGAAACAAGAGCAGTACAATACAATAGCTGTAAATGCAATAGTACTTTCTTCCTCTTGCAGCAGTGTTCCTCTGCTGGGAACTTTGCCTGCAAAATGCCCACTGAGATGTTCCCTGGCAGAGATAGAGCAGGTGAAGTATAGCTAATGAGCTCCAAAAGATAAGCCAGGAACTCGTCTGGCAAGGAGCCGACTCCTTTCTTTTTCCTTCCCAAAGAGCCGTCAGAGTAGCATTATTGGGTAACCGCAATTCACAGAAAATATTTGCTCTTTGGGAAATGAAGCTGGGAGTCTCAAATCTGGCAGAAAATCCCAATAATCCTCAGAGAATATGGAACGTGAAGGGGAAATACCGTTGGCTCCACAGTTCAAAGCAGAGATAAAAACTCCCTGCACTATGATTTTGTTTAAACAGCATTTGTAGGCTTTAACACAAACTCTTTGTGTGCAGTCTCCCTGCTCTGGATTTCTCCCCCATGCACGTTATTGCTGATTTCTCACAGTCATTAAAGGGCAGATAGGACCAGAGTTCACGTCTCCTTTGATTTGAGCATGCATGTGTGTACGAAGTGCTGGCAGAGCTGCAGTGATATCGACCAATGCATTGTAGAGAGATGAGGTCAGATTGGATCCTACTATGCTGGGTGTTCCAGAAAGGTGTAAACAGTGACAGTGTTCTGCCCATGAAGATTACAAATGATGGAACAGACAGATGAGACAAATAAATAAGTATATTATGGAGTGAGAGGAGATGAGATGATCATAAAATATGGTCGGGTGTATCATATGAAAGGCTAAACGCAGTTCTTTGTGACCTGTTAGACAGCTGTCCCTTAGACCAAACACTGGAATCTGGACTTTGAGTCCTAAGCTTGGGTCATGATGGCAAGCTGCAGGGCATGCTATTGCCAATGAAAATTGAAGGATTTTCAATAATTTTAAACACCAGACAAATGATTTTGTTAATATCTCTGTTATAATAGCACTGTTCCTGGGTGCTCCAACCTTTCAAGGCAATGTCCTCCCCTTGCTCTGTGAATTAAATTGCAGCAGATTTATTTATTTTTTTATTTTCATGGCATTTAGAATTACATATGTCACTTCTAGATGAAATACATGATATAAAGTACAAAAGGAAATTCTTGAAGCTAATAAAAACAGCACAGAATTCCACCCAGTTCTTCTAATGTGTGGACTTTAAAATACACTTGTTGGCCACGTTGACCTCACAGGAATAGTTAGGACAGAGAATTGTACAACGCAAACATCTTGTACTGGGAATCACATTTATAAAGCAGGAAAGGAGAGCTGAACCCGTTCCTATCTTCACTGCTGGTTGTGGAGGAAAGTCACCATAAACGTGAGAGAGGGATGGAGCAGTGTGTCCTTGCTTCTGACATTCTTGAGTTCTCTAGGGTTTCAAACAGAATAAACATTTTGGCCCAGAGCGTGAGCTAGCAGCATGTTTTTCCCCAAAAGGAACAAAATGTAAGTTATAATCTTAGATCTGAACATTCGTTATTANTTTTTTTAAATCAGTGATAACACTAATTAAAGTGTACATTATTAGCAGCATGCAGGAAAAAAAAAGAAAAAACAAAACATATTTATTGTAACATGTTCCATCAGGGCCATGCTTACATCAAAACTAAATGTATTTTTTTTGTTTGTTTGTTTTTGCAAACACATTTGCATGCAAATGCAGACTTATCCAGAGGAGCAAATCAAACTGGTCCATACTGGTCTAATAATCTGTGAATGAAATCCAATTTTCCTAGTGTGACTGAGAAAGGAGTCTGTCTCCAGCTGAGCCATATCTAGGGAGCAAGCATCACCCAACCATAAGCAGTCATTTGTTCTTCTGGAGCCTGTTGAAATTAGTAAGCAGGGATACGCTCTTCCAGGCAAAGTAGAGATGGCTCAGTTGCTCGAAACTGTTGCTTAACAGAAGTAACAAAACTTTTACAAAAAAGTAGGTCAATGATTTAAAGGTGAAATTCTGTAGAAACATCAATTCCTGGCACTGCCAGTGAAGTCCGTGTTCTAACAGTAGGTATTTTCCAAGTATAACTTCCACAAGGACACACCGTCCTGCAAAGAACAGAGAACAAGCTGTGACAGCAGAGACAAGTACATCTGAGGAAGAGCACCACACAATGGGCTTCCTCCTGGCGTTAAGCACAATGTCTGGGATTGCAGGGAAGGAGACAAATGAGTCAGACAGGCCTGGGCTGTTGGGGTCAGTTGTGCTCAACACCCCCATTCCTGGCAAGCCCATGGAAGAGCTTCTGGAGGATGCTGTTGACATCTTTTGTGTTGAATTGGCATAAATGAGAGTAGAGTTTGACCTGTGTGTTTCTGATATGTCTTCTCTTGTAATGAGGCAAATTAAGAATTAAAGCCAAGAATAATTAAATATTCTGGTTGGAGTTGTACAGCCATCTGGTTTCCAAATGTGAAAACATTGCCTCTACCTTGGCTCACAGAAGCAATTCACATGCTAGACCCTCAGGGTCACCATTCAAGTTCCCTGTGATTTTTTTTTCTTTCTTTTTTTTTTTTTTTAAAGTAGGAAGTGCCAATAAGTTTTTATCAGAATTCTGCTGTCTCCCTGGGTTATTTATATGTACACTTGAATACCACATCCTCAGCTAACTAATTTATAGCCACTGAGGAATGCAAAGAGCAGCATGCCACCGTTTGCACTGGTAGCTGATTTTTAAACAAACTTTGCCCTCTTTTTTGAAAGCTAAGACATAATTCTCAAATTAAGCTTTGCATATGAGTTTATTTCAGGGAGGCTGGTAAACTGGGTTCTGTTCAGCTCCTCTGCTGTGTCAGACCCCAGAGTCTGAAAGACTTTGTTTTGGGGCATTGCCATGTGAGTGTCTACTTGATGGGGCTGAGTTAGTTGTCTCTTCACTGACCAAGCCACTGGCTTGGTTTTGAGGTCAGAGCTATGTGTGTGCAAGAGGGCTGTGTGGTAAGCCACCTCATATCACGATTGCAAGTGGTTTGAGATCAAAGAAGATGGTGTTGCTTGTAATAACTTGGAGAAAGATCTGAGGAAAACATTTTCTGGAAGAGAGCATGTGAAGAGTACAGGAACCTGTATTTGACTTTCTCCTTATTTTTGCTTCCTCCTAATCAATTCTGTAAGTGTTAATGGCATGCTTCGTGCCAGCTGAACTTGATAAACCTGTTCAATAAGGCTGCAGGATGAGAAAGCCATCTGTCTGGAGTAGCTGAGTCAGATCCCATAGCAGAAGAAGAAATCACTGTTTCGCTTTGGGTGGGGCTGGCAGCTGCTGGTGTGGCTGTTGAGGCAGATCTGGGACCTTGGTAACCACCTAAATGCTTCAGAGACTTGGAGAAAGACTAGATTCTGCTACCCTATGGCCAAGACGCTGCAGAAGGGGGTTTCATGTCCAAAAGGCTGCCTCCTCCCGCTGTCAATGGGGTGATACAGTTGTATCCCTACATGAGACAGGGTGGACCAAAGTTATTGGTGGGGCTGGCAGTTTGTGGCCTAAGGCTTTGCTCAGATGCCTGCAGAAGCAGACTTGTGGTGCTGCTCCCACCATGCCTGAGGCTGAGCCCCCTGGAAACACTCCTTGTGGTTATCCTCTTCCACTTTCCGGAAGACAAGCCTGGTTTAGGCAACCATAGGTTCATGCTCAGATTTAGGTCAGCCCATAAACTCTGCTCATCTGTGGAGAGATCCAAAATCAGCACGGAATGAAGGGCAGCACTCTGACACCTCTGCACATCCAGAAGAAGATGTCTTTGGTGCCTTTTCCAGGTGGAACAAAACCCACAAGTCTAGCACAAGAATTGCTTCTTGTGCACAAGGATTGTTCCTTGTGGAAAGAGTGGACTATGAGCTAATCATCAGAATTTTGCCTAGAGAACTAAATATGTCTTGTTTCAAGTGGTCGTTCACACATGACTGAAATAAGGTACTGTTGATGCAAAAAGGATATGAAACTGTCCTGACATTAAACAACACTTTTGTTCCACATACTGTGAAGTTAAATGATGAACTGTTGTCTGCATTTGAAGAACAGCATCAGTTTCCAGAGATAATATCAGAAACAACAAAAAATTGAAACAAGCCATGTTCTGCTGCTTCTCATTCCATGCTCATTTTCTTGGAGAACACCAGGTTCTGGATAGAGATGTTCTTGACTGCATGCAGTTTGACAATCTTAGCAAAGCCCTGGTGTCACTAAAAATCATAATCAGTATTTCACAAATGACACAAAGACTGTGAAAACAGCAGTTTTAAGGTGGGTGGAACTGAACTTGTCTCTATTGCTGTTCATACACAGAATGGCTGAGGCTGGAAGGGATGTCTGGAGCTCATCTTGTCCAACCCCTGCTCAAGCAGGACCGCCCACAGCCAGTTGCCCAGGACCATGTCCAGGTGGGTTTTGAATATCTCCAGTGATGGAGACTCCACAATATCTCCAGGTATCCTGTGCCAGCTATCGTACACCAGCTGACATTCAGAAATGTCTGTCTCCAGAACGAGGTGCCAATTTTCAGTGTATACATTTTAAAACAAACACACTAGGAAAGTTTCAGACAAAACAGCCAAGAATAACTGTGATGTTAAGAACTTGCCTTGTACCAAATGTCTCGAGGTACTCAGACCTTGTAGCTGTCAAAGCTACAGGAAAAATGTGACTTGATCAGGTTCTCGTAGTACTTATTTCAGAAGCTGATTGAGGAAGATTCTCAGTCTTAGAGACAAAAGTAGAATGAGCCCTAAGGCTAGAGGTTGTAGTTAAATGAATTCAGATCAAAAACAGAGGCGTGTAACAAGACATTGGAATAACTTGGAGCAGGGAATGCGGTTGAGTTTCCATTGCTAGCAATTCTCTAAGTCACCAAAGAACATTTTTCTCCATTTCAAGCACGAATTAATTTCCAGAAGCCTGACGGCCTCTTACGCAAGAAGTCAGACAAGACAATCACCCTGGTCTCCTCTGCTCTTACAGTCTATGACTAATGTGTCATGTGTTTGTTCTCTCATTCTCTCTGGGGGCGAAGAGGATGCAGTGCAGTGTTTTGTTTTGGAAGTATTATTGTTGGTTAGTTTTCTTTCTTTCTTTTTTTTTTTTTTTTTTCAGCATACATGTTCCTCTGTACTTATTTGTGAGAAGGGAGGTCAGAAATGTGTGTTGCATTTGGAATAGAGTGTTGCAGTATTTGTGGGGGCTTTTTGTTCCTGTGGGAGCTTTTTCCCATTCTGGTCCCTGAGAACACTCTGTATTTTGTCGCTCTTCTCGTAGAAAGTGTCACAGAGCCAGAAGCATGAGTTATTCCCAGTCTTAGAGCTGTGGATTATCTTTTGGCAAAGCTTTCAAGCTCTTAAGGAGCAAGGTTATGACACTGAGCTGTAAGAAACTACTGTGCACAGGAGAGGCAGTGTGTATTCTACGTGCCGTGCTGTGGTACTATGGCTCTGTGGAAATATAAACCACTGCTGCTTTGGAAGACCTGTGTGTCTCCTCTGCTCATCCACAGCCTTTCTTTCATAGCAAATGAGCTACATTTGACCCATCAACGTTAGCCAAGGGGGTAGCGTTGGCCCTACAAACTGTGTCAAATGTTCAAAGACGAGTGTCCAGAGCTTCTGAGTCACTGTTAAAATATTAAGATAGCTCATAACATCACTTGAATTCAGCCAAAGATTACTATCGCACTCTCAGATGTCCAAGATGTGACTAATTAAAATTATTTTTAAGGGGAAAAGTATTTATCTGAGACTACAGCTTTTATTCTGATTTTAAAATGTCATCTCTTCACAATGTTTAATAGAGAGCACAATACCAGCTTTGGTGTTGATTTCTTCTGCAAAACAGTTAATCTATGCTCAGTTCCCAAAACACTAAAAAGGAGGGTGAACATAAAACTCTGTAAATACACAGCAGATCTATATATTTGTAAATACTATATATAGTATATATGTGCACCTTTGTCTACTATATATATTTGTTCACTATATACCACGTGTTGAGCAAAGCATTATCTTCACTCCATTTGTCAGCAAAACAGGCAAATGACAGAAAAACAGACAAACAGACAAACAGAATGAAGGAGAGAGTTTGTTATTTTACTTGTAAAGAAAACAGGTGCCACATGCAGAAAAGAAGCCTGGTGCCTCAGTCCTCTGAAATCAGTGGAGACTTAGGTGGGCAAGCTTCTTTTAAGGTTTGACAGCAACAAACTGGTCCAAAGTCACGGAGGAAGGAATGTGTCCCCTGTTCATTCATCCCAGCCTGTAAACTGCAACTACTGGTATTTCGAATTTTTTTTTTTTTTTTTCATAAGATATCAAGATTTTTTTTTTTGTCATGGAAGATTTGTGGCTTATCTGAATCAGAGCACAAAAGCTAACGAACTTGAGTTTGGAGGAAGTTCTGATTCTTATTTTAGATATGAGCCTCTTATTTTGGTAGCCAACAATAAAAATAGATAGGCAGTGAGCATCACTGCTATCATTTGCAATTAAAGGCACAGGATTTAGTCTGCAGTCTCTTATTGAACAACAAAACCCACAGGGCTTTGATGGTTCCTGTGGCCACAAACTGGCAGACGTTGCACATCAGGTAGCAGAGCACTGGTTTACGATGTCTGTGTTATAGCACAACCATCATTTTCCTCCAGGTGTTATTCATGCATACAAAAAAGGCTTTCTCTGAAAATCTCACACTCTGTGTTGCTACGTAATATATACACTGAGAGTGTAGATGTGGTGAGATGAATTATTCAATATGAGGAGCATGAATTGGGGTTCGAACCAAGGTCTTTTGAGCTCTATCACTGTGGAACTCTGCACAAGAAGGAGGAAGTTTTGTTTCCTTCAATTCAATAGCAGAGTACCAACTTACTCCCAGAGATTCCATACTTTGGTGAACTTATTCCTGACAAGAACTTTTACCTCCCCTTACCAGAAACGCTTGGTTCTGGAAGCAGATGTTTTTCTAAGAAGGATCAATGAAAAAGTGCAAGCTCCCACTTATATTTCGTAATTATTTAAGATGTTGGTTTTGGGCTGCAGAATCTCCGATATGTCCCAATCCTGTTGAAGCCAACTGCAGCTCAGCTCTGTTTCGTAGTGTTTTGAGACTTCTCAGGCATTTGTGATTTTACATCATCGAGGAAGCATATTGGATTAGAAAATTTGTTCTGTCAAGTTTGAGCAGGAATCTAGCCAACAGACCAAATCCAGGCTTAGAGCATCACATCCTCATTTGAAACAAAACCGGTGCACCTCAGACCCTGCTAAGTTCTTCCCTAGACCCATTACAAGCATTCTGGAGCTGTATTTCTTCCTAAATCTCCTGCCCTTTGCAATGCTCTTTTACAGAACTGTTATTAAATTTATCCTGACACGGAGTGGTTTGTACTTCCCGAAGGTGCCAAGAATAATAAGGAGTTTTTGTTTCCTTTCTCCCCGTGTTTCTGACGAGCGAGCTATTGCAGTTCACGTGATTCAGGTTTATTCGGCACGCTGTCAGACCTGGAGTGCTGTCAGACTTGTTTATTGGTTTTACACCCTTCCAGGCCTTTTATAGGAAATCACAGAGAGCTGCTATTTCACCACATACTCCTCTCGTATCAACAAACTGCTGAGTAACACAGTTCTCCTTCCTCTGTGTGGCAGCCTATCTTACAAAAACCCACATGACTTTCTCGGTTTTGAAGATAGCTGGCTTTATCCTCCAGGATGAAGGAGACCCATATAGACTGACACATTTTTGTAACGTGCCCTGCACTTGGATTTCATATTTTTCCTGCCATTTCTCAATTTTGGAACTGCAGAGAGGCAACAAAAAAGTGATTTATAAAGAAAAATTCTGAAGTCTTCTCTTTCAGATTTTCCTGCTGGTAAGGAATCACTGTATTTGGGGTAAATGTTTCTGAGCACTGTCAGGAGCAGGTCTGTGCTAATCTGCTCATTCTCAAAAGAGACGGTGTTGAGATAAAGCAAAGGTTTATTTTTTTCAGGGGGATTGCAGGACCTTTCACTTGCACAGTGCCCTCCCCAAACTCTTGGCAAGACTTGTGCAGTTCCCTAAGCTCCAAAGGAAACACTTCTTCCCCCTCCCCTGCCCAAACTCTCCTTGCACTTGCAGGTGCTGACCTTTGAGAAGCCACTTTAAAGGTTGCCTCAGAGGTTTGGCAGCATGTCTCTGCTGACCTTTACCAAAATGCTGCTGAATGCCATCATTGTGCGTGTTGCACAGCGATATTTCTGTGTTAAACCTCTCCTCCACCGCTCGTGTCCAAGCTGAGGTGAGCTCGTGCATTTGAATGTGTTAAGGACAAGCCCAAGCCAAGAGCCAGAGCTGAGCTGACAAGTCCTAACTCCTTAACCACCCCCTTGATGATATTTAACAGTTTGCCTAAGGGCTTTCCTTTACTTTTCAGCTCCCCACACTGATAGTATTTATACACATGTTTAACTTTATGCACACAAGTCTGATATCAATTAGCCCAGCCTGATAAATGAAGCTTAGGATAGGTGTAAATGTTTGCAAGAAGGAAGCTTTGATCCTGTTTATATCTTTCATATCTCTAAAGGAAAAAGTATCTGTAGTCTGTAAATTCAGCCTCTATGAAAAACTCATCTTGTCACATCATTTTGCTATTGGCCAACTGTATTATTGCTCCTGTGGGACACAAATGCTGCTGGAGGACACTGTGTGAGGGCTTGAGCCAGCCAGTCCTAAGTAAAGTTCCAGACACAGCCTCTAAATCTGGATGAAAATTGTCTAGAATGAGGGAGAAGTGTCCTGAATCCAGACACTGGGGAAAATATTTGCCACATTTAATTAAAAATACTTTGCTCTTATTCCTGCCAGAATTTTACCACTAGAATTTGGCTTTGAGCTTTTTGGAAAAAATATATGTCAAGATGCCAATTTATCTTCTAGAGTAAAGTTACCAAGGCATTAAACACAGAAATATGATTGAATAGGGGCTAAACTTCCACTGAGCTCTGTTGAAGTGTTGGGTGTTGTTCCCAGAAATGGCGAGGTTTGTAACCCAGGAGGCACCAGAAACTGGGAGAGAAGTCATCTGACTTCTGGAGAGAGTGATCTATCTCATCTCTGCTCCGGCTGGAGAGGCCCATTGAGCATAACGTTGTGGAGGAAAGAGAGAGAAGAGGCTGTCTGTATTAATCCCCGATTTGATGTTTTGATGAATGGGTAGTCAGAAGTTTAACTCCCTTTCATTTACACAGGAAGAAATTTTTGCCTTCTCCAAACGCTATTTCTATGGATTGCCTCGAATATTATGTGCTATACACATTTGTCCATTCAACTTCATTGTTACAATATGGCAGAAGATGATCTTCAGTTAGTATTTTGATTAATGCTACCTTGAAATGCAAATACATCTGCTTTCATCTCAGCACTTCATTAACTCCTGCTTGTTCAAAGGCAGACTGTAGCTATGCTCACTGTTGTGGATTTTCATTTTTATGGAGGGCATAATTGGAATGTGGCTCCTGATGCAGTTTGAAGGAGTCCACCATGATTTATAATGTTAGATTCAGAAGAATGTGCCATTTCAAGCCCTACATTACCATCCAGTCCTCAAACCTTCCGCCCACTCAGTGTTCATCATCTTCTTTCTGAAACATCTGGTCTTTAGACAGCTAGAAAGTGTACTGAATTATAAACTGTGAGGATGCTCTTCAACCTTGCACATTATCACTCAACAGCAGATATCAGAGATGCTGTACTTCTAATAAACATCACGTGCATTGCAATGTCTTTCGAGATATTTCTACTTTGCCAGTAAGTAGGAGACATTCAGCTGCACCAGCAAGACTGTGACTTTTGCTAATATTTGAGACTGAATTGCACAAGAGATGTTTTTCTATCTGAACCATGCTGGTGGGATTTACCGGATTAAATGTAGATCTGTGTAATGCAGATATTTAAGTCTGAGCTTCTTTTGTAGTCAATAGAAAGAAACAGACACTTTTCAATACTGGTTGTAGACACGGAAGAAATTCCTTTTGGAGGAGCCTACAAAATCTACAAGTGATATTAATTCTACACAGTCTTACGGAGATATGGGTTGAGAAGCAAATTACATATATTTGGAGAGCAGATATGATATCTTCTTAGGGCATGTGTTTTTTCCATATCTAAGCTGCATTATACACTTAATAGTCAAGTGTAAATCAATTTATTTGGGACTTATTTATTTCTATATTTGTTCCTAGGATAGAGGCAGTGAACAGGACAAAAGTTGATACCATTATGTAAGTAAGTTGGTTATGTCCCATTAATTTATACCTTCACTACCCTAGGAAGTCAGGAGAAGAAACAAACAAACAAAAACACTGTGAAAAATGAAGCATTAATAGGCGTTTGAAAGTGCTTTTGAAAAATGTGAGCCTTAGGTGGAAGATGTTATCCATATAGTTATAACAAAAATATCTGGCAGTGGCAATCTTACATCATTAAATACAGAATTTGATTCAGAGGTGACATGAAAATTACTGCAAAGCTGAAACTAAATGGGCAGAGAGAAATGGCCATTAGTCTTCTCTCCCACCTGCTGTTTTTATCCTTCCCTCAGGGCCTGTTGGCTAAAGTACATCTTAAAATTTCAGCACTCCACTTTGATGGCAATAAGAAGAGTGCTTCTGCCATTTGCAGTTGACAACAGAATGTTTCTAGATGCTGGAGGATTAAAAGTGCTGCTACTGTCATATCACTACCTTTAATGGGCATTTAAAGGGACTACTTGGGTAGGCTGAATTGTCTGGGTTCTGGTAAAAAGCGAAACTGGGGAAAAGACAAAACAAAACAAAATAAAGAAAAAACAACTTTCTACAATAGGCAAATCATGAATGGCACTTCCTAGAAATTGTTGGGCTTGTTTTCTCAGTCCCAATGCTGTAAGTGACTCATTCTGGTTCTTTCAGAGCTCCCAGGTCAAAGAACACCCTCTTCTTTACATGACCTTTCAATAACAGTGGTACACAGAAACGTGATATCCTGTCCAAAACCTCCAGGTTATGTCACTAACTTGAAAAGGTACATATGAAAGTAGAAAAGTAAATACTATGGAAAGAAAAAAAAAAGAGGGCAACTGCTTCGTAAATAATTGAATTACTCAAGTGTCTAAGACAGGATTNNNTGTCTAAGACAGGATTTCAGATGACTGTTTGTTAATCATTAGATCATTATGCAATTTCTATATATCATTAACAGTCTCCCTTTGTAATCTGCATATTTTTCTAATGTACGGTTCCTTTGATGCTAGTCCATTTTATTACGCTTGGCAGTGTTTCTAATTACCAGTGTCAGTGCATCATTACTCTTGTTGTCATTGCACTCATTAATGACACAAGTAGTTTCTTCTTTTTTGATGTCTTTCCCAGCTCAATGCACGGCAATAATTTTATAAAATAATTTTTATAATTTTATAAAGTATAATGTTGGGAATCAAGCTAATTTTCCCAATAACATTTTCTGATACTTTCCCATTTTCTGTTGAATCCTCAACACATGTTTGTAATCTCTCTCGATGTCAGAACTCCATCTACATGTTCTGGAAACTCTGAGACCTCATTTTCCAACAGCAATGATGCAATGGTTTATACTGGATCCTTTTAAGACCCAGTGCTTTTGATGTGTTCAACCAGATGTACTTAAGCTTTATCTGGACTTATGTGGGCCCCAGATCTCCTTCCAGGCTCAAGTAATGCTATAGAAGCAAACAAAATATTTCAAGTGTCAAACGGCACATCTTGAGACTGGAATCCCAGGCATAGAACATAATAAATCTGAAATCATTTAGCAAAGTTTTGGAGACAAAACTGCTAAGAGTCAAAAGCAGGAACAAACATTTCTAAATAAAGACAACAGGCCAAATAGAGGAAAGAGATTATAAGGAACAATTACTAGTTTTTATTACATTGTTTATGAGAAAAAGAACACTAAATATGATTTTTTAAAGTGGATAAATCCTTTAAGAGAGAAGCCCAACCAAATTTGGAAGTGTTCAGTCTTTGAAATGTGGATCACAGCTGTTTGCACCACGGAGGCATCAGTCAGCTCAGGTCTGTTTCTGCTTCATGAAGGCATCTGCTTCGTATTTCACTGGGACTACTGCAATTGCTTTTAGCTACAAATTCACAGTGACATTTTTTTCAGAAAATGAAACACGTAAGTGGCAGCTTACTAGCAAATGAACAGTTCCCAGGCCTGGCTAAGGCTGTGTGTGCTGCTCTGAATGGTGACTGCCTGCGTGTAGAGCTGGTGGAGCTATGGTTTCTGAAGGTTAAACTCATCATTCATATTTCTGGTTCAGTCACCAAAATGGAGACTAAACTGATAGCTAGATCAACATGAAATGTAATTTTCGAGCTATTTTCTATCAGGATGTTTTAAATAAAACAGTTGTGTTGAGCAATGCATTGTGACATATTTGGATCAAAGACAAATGGAAATGCAGGCTAGGTTTTCATGCCATTCATGAAATGGAAGAGTAGGAAGAGTTCAATATTCCCCCTATGGAAACATCCCTGGAGTCAAGTATTCAAATCTCTTCAAGCATCTTCTAATGGAGGGAGCCCCACTCCAAAGGTTCAGGGGTTTCGTCGGTGGTAAGTGCCATTCAGCACTTACTGGGACATCCAGCACAGGAACTGGGACAAAGAAGCATGTTTCTCCCTCAGTAGATGTCTTCCAGAGTACACAACAGTCAAGGTTCATGTTTGAGAGGTGGGAGATGGACATTAAGATGTGGAGTCTGCCTTTCTGTAACCTCCCTAAGCATGGGATGTCTGGACCAGCTGGCACATCCACCAGTGTCATCAGAGGAGCTGTCAGGTGTGTCACCTTCCATCATCAGTACCTTCACATTGGCTTTTTATGGTTCTCCACGTAAATTGTCGTGTTGAAATTTTGCAGAACATACAGCCTGGGTCCAGAAATGATTTCAGATTAGCCTAATGCTTTTTTTTTTGTTTGTTTCTTAATTTGTTTAGAAAAAGAATCAAAGTCTCCTCATCTCTATTAGAGCCACATCTCTGTGCAGCAACAGCCTGCTGAGTTGAAAAGGGTGTGGGATAGAAGTTCCATTGTACAGGATAATGTACAGTGGCCCTTGGCTTTGCTGAATGAGATAAGAGGGAGACACAAATGTGATCCTGGGATCATGTCGGCATGTTGGGTTGAGCTAAGTCAGCAAGACCTGGTGGCTGAGGCTGTTGTTTCTCCTCGTTTCTTGATAACTTCTTACCAACTTATATTTTATGCACCTGCAAGATCCTCAGCAAAGGCTGTAGCACTCAAATGCACTCAATGCACTCAAATGCATGACATCTTGTTGAAAACCAATCTATATCTGTCCCACTGAATATTACCTTCTGCTGTTGAAGTTCGGGCTGATAATCCACTGAAGCTGGGTTTTTCTGTCTAGAGTGGAATGGTCTGAAAATACCTTCCTGTCCTGCCTGGACTCCATAACAGTTTGTAAGATATTTTCATGCCACGGAAGCACAAGTGGCTTGAGAAATCTTAAATAAACATTGTGTACATGCGAGAACAGTTTGAAATTTTTTCTGCACACAGTGTTCTATTGTCTGGTTTAAATTTATAGTTCCCCTCTTGCTCCTTTAGCTTCCTTAGCATGTTCTCAGATTTCCCATCTGATTTGGCAGTGATGCCCTGGCTGGAGTTTCACCACCCTCTGTTTGGATACGCAGCCGAAACCCCCAGCGGCACTTTTTTGGTTGTGCTATCAATTAACCTTATTGAGAAGAGCAACCTCTCCAACACGTGTAACCTTTCATACTCAGGGTGGCAAGTAACTGTTATATTTATGTATTGGTTAGTCTTTAAAGTATTTACTTCTCTGATGTCAGTTCTCAATGGTTGTTTATTTCTACTGGGCTAGTTAAAGCTGCCAGGTTTCAGAAATCAGTTCTACAAACAGTACAAGCAAAGCAAACAGTACAGGGATACTAGCAAGTGACTGTGAGACACAACTTCTATATTCAATTTCCACCTCCACTTCCACACTCAGTTAACTCCTCCAAGGCTCAGTTTCAATAATTTACAAGAGTCCAGTAATTACATAGGAGTGCAACGTTTTGAGCAACCTTAGCTGAAAGCGGCTTAGATGTTCAAACAGTGTAAATCGAAGAGTAACAGTGATTAAGGGACTGTGATTTCCATTATTACCTAGTGATGAAAGCTACTAGTTCTCCTCCAGACCTCTGCCCTCCCAGCCATGCAATTCATGTGAGCTGTGATTCAAGACAGAGTTTGTATAATAACTGAACAACTCAGATCCCAATAACAGCAGGCAAGAGTCACTTGAATGGGGAATGAGGACACAGCCAAATGGAAGCTGTGCCAAGAGGAAAGCTGTTTATTTTCCCTTGCAATTGCTATTGATAACTAGGTAGAGAAAAAACAGTGACAAAAGAAAAGAGTGAAAACCACTGTCCTGAACCCCACACCCACATGTACCCCAGGTTGATCAGATTGCCCCTGTGTTACCTGGGAGCTCACAGGCGGAGGCTGAGGCCTCAGAATGCCCCAGGAAAAGAGAGTCTACTGCCTTGCATGACTTCTGCCCACACCTCAGCTGATTTCCCATGCCCTTTTGGCTGTTTTCCAAACCTACGTCATAGGGACAATCCTCCCACGGTGAGAAAAATGTGATATTTGGCTTATTAAATTGACTTCATTTCTGTAGCTGATAATCAGGGAACTGCTTATCTGTTAATAGCCCCAGTCAGGAACAGGCAGCCAAAGACTCTACGTGAGTAATGTTGCTGAATCAGCCAAAAACCTTCCCCTGGGCTGCTCTACAGCCTCTGTATGCCCACTCAGCCCATATCCCTTCTCCAGGACACAGTGAGCAAAGAGCTGTGGTCTGCTTCCGGAGAGTACTTGAGCTTCATTTCTGTCTCATGTTTCTCTTGACTTTTCTGGACTGTGACCATAATATTGCAGAAGCAAAAAAAAGCCTGGCCCAGATCACTCTTCTTCACTGGGAAGGAATGGAATGCACGCAGTGCAGTCCTTTCTCGGATGGGTCACCCACTGATTTATGTGAATTGACTGTAAAACTCATTCCATCATTACTTGCTCCTTTGTCCACAGGCACCAAACATATTTCCACTCCAGAGCATTGCTATCCCGCAAAAGCTATAGCTTTTTGCAGGACTCTGTAGGGAAATGGGGCTGCTTGTATCGACTAATAACGTAGTTCATATAGCAAAGACTTATCACATCCCAGTTGTCCATTGGATCAATTATTTTGGGTTTGTGATGTTAGCTATGATCCTTGGATCATAGAATCATAGAATCATAGAAACACAGAATGGCTTGGGTTGGAAGGGACCTCAGAGATCATCTAGTTCCAACCCCCTGCCGTGGACAGGGCTGCCAACCACTAGCTCACTAGATCAAACTGCCCAGGAACCCATCCAGCCTGGCCTTGAACACAGCCAGGGATGGGGCAGCCACAGCTTCTCTGGGCAGCCTGTTCCAGTGTCTCACTACTGTCTAGTAAAGAATTTCTTCCTAACATCCAACCTAAACCTCACCTCTTACAGTTTAAGTCCATTCCCCCTTGTCCAATCCTTACCTACCTGCATAAAAAGTCAGTTAAAAATCGTCAGTCATTCCCCAGACTAGATATGGCAAGCCATACCAGCACACCCTTTCTGTAATAGCTTGTTTCGTGTTGAATAAAAGCAACACTATACACCAGAGCTGTCTCTCTGGGTACTGAGTTACCACCGCCAGACTGGTGGATTGACTGGTTCTGGTTTCATTAGGCATTTCCTTAATTTAGTAGTGGAGAGTGCTATAGGATAGCTATGTCACCTCTTGGCTCTTCAGCCACTGACTTCACGTTGAGCTTGTGAACTTTAAGGGGCACAGGTAGAGCATAAGTCAACGATGTCTGTAAGCTGTGTGCCCATGGAAGGTCCGTGGTGGAGGTTGTGAGCTCAGTCACACGAAGCCACATGGATCCCAGGCAGGACTGGCTTGTGGCTGACCATCTCAGCACTCAGGCGGAGCAAACATCCATCTGTCTGCATCCGTCCATGGAGATGTGTCCTTGGGGAGGTCAAAGAGAAAGATGGAGATGCTGCGGAGAGTTTTCCAGTGCCTTTCCTCAGAAGCATTTTCACTGGCACAGGAATTGTCTGGAGCAGCCCTCCTCAGGGGGCTATGTCTTTAATGGAAGAATATACTTGTAGTGTTGAGTTATAAGGACATGACTTGTGACACACAGCATGAAAGTGCTGAGTAGCCCTGGCCCAGGGAAAGAGTGATTCGTTCCCTACTGCTGTATCCAAGCGCATCCTGAAGAGGCAACAAGTCTGCTGCTGAGTCCTGTAGCTGTTTTCAGCACTCATCAGCATCCTTCTCTCCTTCTCTCCATTGCGATGAGGTGCTGCTATTAAATGCTGTCCCAACGTTGCTAAACTCCAGAAAGGTGGTCTCACACATTGTAAGAGTCCAGCCTCGTTCTGGAATACGTGCGTGGGTTTTCCCTATCTGACAGAGGGAGGCGGACAGTGTCCCTGAATGCTGAAATACAGGGAATCCCCACCCAGTTGAGCTTTGACCAAGGAGCCAACCAGTCTGGGTGTTTGACTGGAAACCTCGAGTTAAGCTCCAGCCCCAGTGGACACGGAGAGACAGAGCATGGCACTTGCAAGGACATACAGCAAAGATATGGCTGCTTTTGGGAGTTAGTGCAGAGCCCCTGCTTTGTGCACATTTTCACCCTTGGCCAATGCAAAGCACATTTTGTTGCAAAAAAAGGATTATGAGTGACTGTCACACTTGATGGAGTTGGGGCTTAGTCAAGCAGATATTTACTGGATAAGGATACTCCAAATGCAATCATTTTGCATAGCTTCTCTGTGTGCTTGGAGAGGTTTATTCAGGTCCTCCACATCTATGGAAGGAGCCAGACTGTACTTCTCTTCACCAATGTTTGGTTGAGTTTGACCAGAAGCTCTCCTGTCATATTTTCATACACACCCAGCACAAGGCAGTCCTGACACCTGCAGGACTTTGTGAGTCCTCTGAGGTATGCAAAGAAAATTGTCCTTCTTCCTCCACCTAAGTGTAAAGAGTATATAGATTTTTCAGTGAATTTTATATGAGTTCAGGTGAAAAATCTTGCTTTCTAGGCTTATGAGATACCTGTTGCTGCTTTGAAGTCTTTCCCATGTGCTACGGTAACACACTCCACATGCTGATTGATGAAATAAATACTTTTAGCTATGCTTGATGATCCAAAACCTTACATGGTAGAAATCAACAGATTCAGGAAAATGAAAAGTTTCTCCCATGAAAATCTGACCTTTCACTTTTTCAATAGGACTTCATTTTTTT
>VXAV01002343.1:135883-149330 GCA_013399715.1 Alectura lathami | reverse complement strand
AGTGTGTTTTTTTTTTTTTTTTTTTTTTTTCCCCTAGTGCCTATACTATTAACAGTCAAGACTAGACACCATTTCCCTTTGGTCTGCATCCTGTTTTTGGGAACAATAGCTGCATTTTTGACACAGTGCCAGCCCATAATTCATTCTTGCCTGTATCCCTTAGAGCACAGACATGGCTGATATTATAGTATTTTGTAACATTGAAATGCCAGTTCCAATTACAGCAGTTTTTGTTTAATTTTCTAATCAATATTATTTCTAAAAATGTAAATGTTGTAGGAATAATAAACAAGGAAGACAGGCCTTGTCGATGAAACATGGGTTGTAAATTCCCTTGACATAATCTCCAGTCTACTCAAACATAATACAGTTCAAAAGTTCAGCTTGGGCTCAGACTTCTTTGAGTTTACGTCCTGTTTGGGACAGACAGCTTGAAACAGATGAGAGGCATCCATTGAAGAAGAGGGGAGGAAGGCAGTGGTCAGGACGGAGTAAACAGAACAGCTGGGGTTGGCAGGCAAGAAATGCATTTAAAAAAAGAGTACTGTGTACACATCCTCATTCCTGAAATTAGGCACCAACTTTCAACTAGGTTGTCCTCTGAGCACAGTCCAAATTTGCTGAAATCACCACTGTTTGCAACCATTTTTCTGCTGAGCATCACCTGATGTCACAGACAGCCTCATATTTGTTGTTAGTATCATTACTAGAGCAAAAAATGAGGTTCCAGAACGGCAGTGCCTTTTCTGGTGTGAACTAAACTATGCCACCTAAGGGTTGCTCCAAAGCAGGAGTACGGATGTTCCAGCTGATCCCAAACTACATTTACATCTACATCACCACTAAGACTGTAAGAAATCCACCCAACATTTGACTTATAATTTCTGCTTTTTTTTTCCTTCTTCCCTGCTGATTCAGAATGTTTAAAACATCCCTTTCTGTTTATATGCTTTAATTCTCCTCCTTCCACAGTGAACCAATTCTCATAACCTTTCTGCAAAGGTCCCATTTTTCACACCTTTCTCAGTTGCTGCTGCATCCCATCTGAACTCTCTCACAGTGTCTGGCTGGAAAGCTTTGCCAGATTTTGTAACCTCATTCCTGAAAGAAAGGAGCAGTGATCTTGAGGAGCACATTCAGGAGAGCTGCAAAACACGATAGCAGAAGGGGGATAGCAGCAGCTGCCAGGAGGTTGGGTCTCGTGGCCAAATAAGTTATCCCTAGTCAGGGTATAGATGATGCTGGATGTAGTCTTAGCCTGTCAAGCAAAACGTGAAGATGGTTTATGTGACTTCACAAGCAGGGAGAGGTGTAGAGAGTTAAGAGGGTCTGGCTGGTGAACAGAATGTAACTTGATCTCTTTCAGTTATGGCTGAGATGTCTTTAAAAACTGCACTGACTTAACCAGCAAAATGATTGCCATCCTGGCAAAATTCAGATAGCGTCGTGTTGTGTCTTCACGTCTAATTTGTGGAGGGTCTGAAGCCCTGCAGTGGAAAAACAAGGGACTTTGGAATGCTGTTATCCAAAACTAATCTGTACTTTAGCAATGTCTTTTAGATCTTCTTAGTTGATTTTTTTTTTCTTTTTGAGGGTGGGGGGAGGTCGGAGGAAAGTAAGGGAAATAAACTCATTTTATTTGATCCAGATAAGGGAAGATCTTTCTTTGAAATAAGGCTTTATTCCCATAACAACTCTTGCACAAGACCAAAATCCCAAGAGGCAAGTTGTGAAGCAAGAAGGGGTAAAAAACCACCACCACCAACACTTGGGCCTTGAGATACTGATGCATTGCTCCATAGACCACAAGAAGAGGTTTGTTTTACTGTGCAGCACTCAGGTACTCTGCTAGGGGACATCTGAGAATACCTTGTGTGGGTGAGTCCAGAGGTCTACTGAAGAGCAATAAGAAGTGCATAATGCAAACCAAATGAAGTGACATAGCTAGGTTTCCTCTGGGTGCTGTACTGCACCTGAAAATTCTGTGTTTTTATAGCCCAAATCCAGGAACATCCTAAATGGCACCGATTTCTTACCATAGAATAAACCTGCTGACTATCTTCAGAAAAGTGGCTCATGCCTTTAGTTCTGGGTTAAGATAGTTATGAGTAGGTGTAGGCATCACCATGTGAGCTGGTGGAGATACAGTTGGTGAAGGAAAGGTTCAGCTCACTAGGTAGCTGGACTGTGGGTCTCCCAGACCTGAGTTCCAGCCTCCAGGTCACATAGATGGAGATGCACTAGTGTAACTAAAATATCCACAGGGGGACTCAGATGTCATAATCCTTCATGATGGTACTTGAGTTTAAATCTCCCTCTGTGATTCAAATGCCTTAATCTGGACTATAAAGGCAGACAGCCCTGGCTACTGGAGGTTTACATCTCTAGATTTTCTTCAGCAACATCCCTTCCTTATCAAACGTGGTGGTAAGGAAGACGTGATGTCTTTTCTTTCCCTAGGCTCCTAGGGCATGGAGTGCAGCTGAGGGAACTGGATCTGTTCAGTCTGGAGAAGAGGAGGCTCAGGGGAGACCTCATTGCTCTACAACTTCCTGAAAGGAGGCTGCAGTGAGCTGGGGTCGGCCTCTTCTCCCAGTTAACAGTGATAGGACGAGAGGTGACGGCCTCAAGCTGTGCCAAGGGAGGTTCAGGTTGGATGTTCGGAAAAACTTCTCTGGGAGAGCGGTCAGGCAGTGGAACAGGCTGCGCAGGGAGGTGGTGGAGTCTCCGTCCCTGGAGGTGTTCAAGAAATATGTAGGTGTGGCACTTAGGGACATGGTTTAGTGGGCATGATGGTGGTGATGGGTTGACAGTTGGACTACATGATCCTAGAGGCCTTTTCCAGCCTTAATGATTCTGTGATTCTATGAGTGCTGTCTGTGGTGTTTCTGAATATGCCAAGAAACAGAATGTTAAATGCACAGGGAATTTTAACATCAAGCATAGTAGTCCTCTATGGACTCTAGGCACTATCTGGAAGACAAACATCACTGGAACAGGTTACCCAGAGAGGTTTTAACTCTCTGTTTTTGGAGATATTCAAGTTAGTAAAAAATCATCTGGACATAGTCTTCGGCAACCTGTTCTAGATGTCTCAATTTGAACAGGCACATTGGACCAGATGACTTCCAGAAGTCTCTTCCAGCCTCAACCAGTCTGTGATTCTGTGTTGATGGACTGTAAAGATTTAGGTTGTGGACTTAGAATACCTAGAGTGGCAATTAAAGCAGCAAAATACCTTTCTGGCCTTTCTCCTTGCTGAACGTCATTCTTCTCAAGCATGAAAGGAGATTGATTTAGGGGTAGTAGGTCCAGTTCATCAATGTTATAACATTTCTGCTGTCTGTGGCAGAGCATGCAGACAGATTAGAGGAAACATGGTCTTGAATGACATACATAAGTCTAAAAACAACTGCTAATGTCTGTAACAAAGAGCTTTTTGGAAGAGTTAGTGCCAACTTTTTTAGTTTCAATAGCCTAAAAAATTTGCTTTTGTTTTGTTTTGTTCTGGTTTGTTCTGTTTTGCTTTGAGTAATAACTGGGGGGATGTTATTTAGCATTAGCTGATTGAAACATTTCCTCATCTTCTCCAGAACAAAGATAATAAAACTGAAGTGAATGTTGCAATGATTCGCTGTTGTTGTTATTGCATGAGAATGTGCTTACTGCAGTAAGAATAACTGAATTCAGACTGAAGATCTGGCCTTACAAGACAAACAATTCTTAACTTCATCTTTTTTTTTGGATTTTGGAATTTTTTATGGAAAATTTGGAAGCAATTTACTTTAATTTGAGCTATATATATTTTTTTTTAAGAAGTAATTATTATGTGGTCTCAGACTTACATGTTCTGACTAGCTCCACCTGCTTCTGACTTAATCAACCACTTTTACCAACTCTGTGAACTCTTGTACTGCCAAATCCGTTCTTCAGCTTCAGTGCAGGGAGTAGATAGCACTAACAGACTCTGTTGCTCTGAATTTTCTCTACTGATCTATTCCCCATCTAAAAACATGATGCATTTTCCTTGTCTTACAGACTTAAAGAATAATTGAGGTTGGAAGGGACTTCTGGAGGGCTCCGGTCCAGCTCCCAAATCAGAACAGAGACAGCTTCAATGTTGGATGTTGACTGACAGCCAGTGCTGTCGTCTTTCTTACTGCCCTTCCAGTATTGCTGAAAGATTTTCCCCCAAGGTCTCTTCTCCTCCAGGATGAACAAGTCTTGTTCCTTCTGTCTGTTTCTCATATGCCATATGCTCCAGCCCCACAACCACCTTGGTGGCCAGTGCTGAACTTGCTCCAGTTTTTCAATACCTCTTTTGCACTGGGAGGCCCACAGCCGGACACAGTATCCAGATGTAGTGTTAGAGGTGCCAGAGAGGAATAACAACATCCATTGACTCTCTGACTAAGCTTTAGGGAATAAAGCTCAGCATGCAGCTAGATTTCATTGTCACTAGGGTGTGGTGTTGACCCATGGACAACTTGTTGTCCACAAGGACCCTCAGGTCTTCTTTTGCAAAGATACTTCCTCGTCAGCTTGTCCTTGGGTTCCAGTGTTGCACGAGATTTTTCTGTCCATGGTGCAGGTCTTTGCTTTTATATTTGCAGAACTTCATGAAGTTTCCATAGGATCGTTCCTCTGCTGTGGAATATCCCTTTGAATAGCAGACCTGCCCCAGCATATCAGCCACTGCTCCACTTGGTGTCATCCACAAACTTGTTGAAGGCTCTCTCCCATCACCCAGATCACAAATGAAGAGGTTAAACAAAGTCATCCCCCAGTACCTACCCCAGAGTAAAGAAATACAGCTTAAATGCAGATACTTAAAGCAGTGTGCAGCTTCCCTTTCTTTTAATTCTGCCCCGTAATGCTCCACTCTCTACTTCTGATTCATGATTCCACCCTAACCATTCCTTCCTGGTTCATCTTCCAAATTCCTGATTCAGCTTTACCTATTGCCCTTCTGTTCACCCTACCCATAACTGTTGTTCAGTTACCTGTTCCAAATATTCTTCTCTTTGATGGGTTTTCTGTGTAAAAATGGATTTCTCTCTTTCTCTGGTCTAGTTTCCCGGACCCTGAGCTCTCCTTTCCATTCCACTTTACAGGAAAGTCAGTAGAGAGGAATCTATTCTTTTGTCACCTTGTAGAATGTTTCTTCATAAAGGGACATTTCTTAATGTCACCCTTGTTGTTTGCTATTGCAAAATTCATTCACCCTCCTGGATAAAATCATGATATCAAAGCAATGCTGGGTACCAATTTTGAACCTAAAACCTGCATGTTTTAGATGTAGTGAATGCTAGAAATGGACAGGAGGTGAAAATCTGTGGAACTAACATGGCTCTGCAACACAGGAAAACAGCCATGATTAATAGCCTGGGAAAAAAGTGATTCTTCATCCCAGTGCCACAGGACTGTCCCCAGAAATTTCCCTAAATTTTGTTTAGTATCATGTTACATCAGTCGCCAAATGCCTTTGCTTGTGAAGGAATGTTGTGCAGCCTGATGGCCTTCCTCAGAAAGCGTTCCTTTGCTTTTCCAATCTCTTTCCTTTCGTTTCAGTTTCACCCTGTTTCCCTGGTTACTACACACTCCTGTTCTCACCCCTCATGAGCTGATGTCCTCCTCTGTTTACATGGATCACATACTTGTGGGCAGCTTGCACGTCGCCTGGCCGAGGCACCCGGGTCTCCCTCTGCTCTGCATAGCTCAGCTCTGACAGCCTCCATGCAATCCTTTTCCCACCCCCTCTCTTGGATGCTCTTCAGCTTCCAGCTATACTTCCCAGTTCCCCATTGTGGAGGTCTGAACTGTATTAAAACCCCTTTTCTCTACTCCATTTCCCTTTAATCTTCCGCTCCTTATTTCATTATCACTCATTTCTGCTTTTCTATTACCCATGTCCTAGGCTTTCTCCTCACTTTTCCACTACAAGAGATGGGTTGAAACTTCACAGATCTGCTCTAACCTCTTGAGCTGAGGCACATGGGTAAGTGCCTGTTCCTCTGGAAGGCTTTCAGCTCTCCACAATGCTTTTTGGTTTGGAGAGTATTAAACCAACACTTCTGTTTTCTTCCTATCCCACTGTTCCCCCTGAGATCCCCAAAGGCTCTCAGTTGCTCTCATCCCCGCTTCCTCCAGTTTCTTGTCCAGCTCCGTTTGGCTCCTCACCAAGCCATGACCCATGAGACAAAAACCTGCTCTGACTGGATAGTTGTGGCACTGCCAGAAAGCTGCAGACCCTCAACTTCAGTTTTGTTCATTTCTTGCGGTTAATTCTCATCTTTCACCCAAATGAAGCCACAAGTGTAAGAGAATGATTGCTCTGTGAGGGATGGGGCATTTCTGAGAGCAGACTACAGGGCAGAGGAGCTGCTAGTCAGTAGGTTTGCTGTATTTTCATCCCTTCAAACAGTCGTAACACTGATATGGAGCGCAACTATCATTAGCAAGGAAAATCTCGGGTGAACAAAGGCTGTATGAACCTGTGCAGTCTCAATTTTGCTGGGGAATGTAGAAGACATACTTCAGAGGTCTGGTTTTGAGAGGAGATCGTGGGATCATAGAACAATAGAACAGCTTGGGTTGGAAAGGACATTAAAGCCCACCTGCTCTCAACCCCTGCCGTGGGCTGGCTGCCACCCCCCAGATCAGGCTGCCCAGGGCCCATCCCCTGCCCTTGAGTACTCCCAGGGATGGGGCACCCACAGCTGCTCTGGGCAGCCTGGGCCAGGGCCTCACCACCCTCTGAGTAAAAATTTTCCTCCTTATATTTAATCTAAATCTCCTCTCTTTTAGTTTAAAACCATTCCCCCTTAACCTATCACTATCTGACTGTGAGATGCCTGCAGATTTTTGGAAAATGAGGCTTCTTTCCGGACTGGTCAGATGAAAGCTGAAAATGTAGGCATCTGAAAGAAATCACGGATCACTTTTGAAAATCTTGATTATGTTTCTTCACACAGATAAACATGAAACAGGAATCTATGGGCACTGGTACCACAAGCTGGTTGCTATTACAGAGGATCATTTAGTACAGACTGTTTTAATTTAGGTTAAGCAGAGTCAATCCTTAAGTGATGTACTTCATTCACTGGCCTGTGTGTGTCTGCGCCTTTCCACGTGTACACAAACAGAATCAGCAATTGTTCATGGAAAACAATAGATATGACCAGTAGATATTTTGCTATCATTGTGGTTTTGGTTTATTTCTTCCCAGATGTGTAAAAGGATACTGAATAACTAGGGAAATAGATAGGAGCATAGAATCATAGAATCATAGAACCATGGAATCATCCGAGTTGGAAGGGGCCTTTAGAGGCCATCCAGTCCAACTCCCCGGCAGGGCACAGGGGGGATCCACCTACAGCTGGATCACATTGCTCAGAGCCCTGTCCAGCCTGACGTTGAAGGTCTCCAGGGACTGGGCTTCCACCACCTCTCTGGGCAACCTGTGCCAGTGCTTCACCACCCTTATCCTCAAAAACTTTTTCCTTATATCCGGTCTGAATCTCCCCTTTCTCAGTTTGAAACCAAAATATAAAACACTCTGGGCTCTTGAAATATTAGGAGGGACTTGCTGGTTTTGTTACTAATCTGCAGGGACATGTTCAAGGCTGATGGAGGTCATAGCAGAGAGCTCTGGAACCAGAGGCTCTATACTCTGCTTGGGTATTGTTTTGTCTTGGCTTTGCAGGAAAAGCTCACGCCTTTGGAAACTGGGACTTGACTTTCCGTGGATGGCCAAATGAGTCATGACTTGCTGAACTTTCAGGGTCCCTCTCTGGGAGTTCTCCAGTGCTTCCAGTACTTTCATCTTTCTGACCCCACTGCAGAGAATCGCTTTTGGGAACAAATCACAAGAACTGCTTAGTGTCTCATGTGTAGCGAATGTGTGATAGGAAATATTTGAAGGAGATCTGTTTTTCTGCCCCAAACGGCTGCAGAGGAAGCTGCTTGATGCATGCAACAGCAAAATAGAATAGAATAGAATAGAATAGAACAGAACAGAACAGAACAGAACAGAATAGAATAGAATAGAATAGAATAGAATAGAATAGAATAGAATAGAATAGAATATTGAATTTTCTGCATAAATCCCACATGCTGTTTATCCATCCCAGAAGGATATTCCTTGTCTTAGCACAAAATATCTTTGTATTAGCAGATGTTGTTACAGGGACTTTAGAAAGAGCAATGCATGAGGGTGTAAACTGAGGTTACAAAATCAAAGTTCACCTGTATCTTTCCAGCTTATTAAGACAATGTGGCTAAGTGGTGGAAAGGTGTGTAGTGTGTGAGTATTGGCTACGCTTCTTACAAGATCAGGTACTTTGTTGTTTGTGCTTCAAGATTTGGGGCTAACATGTGTTCCCCTATTCTGAGGAATAAGAGCATGGAAATCTTCCATTCCTCCCTATTTTCCCTCTTTATGTTCCTTTACTCATGTTTTCTTTTCCCTCATGCTCCTCATCCCATCTAAAATAACCACACTGTCCAGAGCCAGCTCGTGTCACTTCTCAGTTGCTTGTGCTGCTAACAGAGAAATCCAAATGAGCCATGCTGCATGTTACTCCTGGGGCCTCTTCCTCGAGAAAGATTTCTGCTCCCATGGAAGTCAATGGAAGTCTAATTGGTCCCAGATGTTTAGTAATAACAAGCACTTCCTTTTGGTAGAGCCAAACAAAAGCAGTGTTAAAACTGTTAATTAAATGGGTTTGGCTCTGTCATCAGGTTATTAACTAATTCCACTCGTGGCAGCCAAGCTAACACTGGCTCTCAGAAGGAGATGTAATCTCACTGTGCTCGACACAAAAGGCATGAACTCAGGGTGTAGTTAAATTAGCCCGTGCTGGGGCACACAGCACAGCTTGCTTTCACACCAAAGGTAAAGCTCGCTGACTCCAGCATCAGGTTTCCAGCTAAGTCTCGGGCTTGCTGCTTGTGCAAAATTTCTTCTAAAAGAGTAAGAGTGGGAGCCCATGCATGGTGTAGGTTTTCATTGTTTTTTCACTGTCTGAACATTGTCTCGGGTACTGTGCTCTTGGTGGCACTGCTTGAGCAAAGGTGTTGGACAGGATGAGCTCCAGAAGTCGCCTTCCAACCTCAACCAGCCTGTGATTCTGTGATTTTGTGATTCATAGGTGCTAGACCAGGACATGGTGCTGCTGACTGTGCAAATGAATTATTCCAACACCATTTCCCTACATGTTCAGCAAATCTCCTTGATGTTCATTGGTTGCACTCTAAAATACGTATCAGCGCTCCTTGCTTTGGGACCAGAAGTTACAGACCTAAAGTGGTGTCTGAACACCATAGCAAAAATAGGAAGACATAACTTTTCATCTGTGGAGTATTCCAAGCTGGTGCTTTAATATAGTCACATCCCTGTGTATTTTACAAAATCCGAAGGTGTTTTTATTGTACAAAATCTCATAGCGAAAACTACCAGCCAGTTTCTTACGTATCTGCTTTAAAAATAGAATTATACATCTTTTTTGTAGTGTTGTAATATTGACATTCACTAGCTGGAAGAAACAGAAGTGGAGCAGCAATTTGAGTTATTTACCTGGACAGGTTTTGGTTTGACTTCTATTTCTCTTATATGCCTAAATGTACATTTCCTGGCATTTACAGAAAACCTGATACAGCTCCTTTCAAAGCCATTGGACCTATAAGTAGGTCAAGCTCCTGCTGTTGGTGAGCTTCTTTTCACTTCACAAGGGTGGATCCACTATCAGAGTAGAGGACGTAACACATGTCTGTGTCTGCTTCAGCAACACAATGGGTTGGCCATGTTGAACCCATCACAGAATGAAGATCTACAGACTTTTTCTTGCCAGTCCTCTATTCCACAAACTCTTTTTAGGGAGGGATAGTGGACCTCTGATCTGAATAACTGCCCAGTACTCAGTTCCCAGTATCTTGTTTCACACCTTTATCTTTAAAACGTGTGTTTTGTTGTCAAGCCTCCTGTGATCTTTAAAAATAGATATATTATCTTTTTGCATTGAAATGCAACCATATGCAGTGAGTTCCCAACAGTTTTCCTCAGAAATATAAACATTTCAGTCCAAGGTTAGCTGGTTGAAATTCATTCTCTAAGACTTTTCTTCTAAAAAGTGTCCAACCCAGAGATGAATTTCTTTCACATTAAACCCAGTTAAATACATATTGCACACGAGGGGCAAATTTCTTCTCTTTGAGTTGAACTGTGGACCTCTGACCTTCTGAGCAGGTCTGGGTAACACTTAGTGCAGCTGTTTCACACCTGAGAGTTCTGTTACACCCCTGGTGGGTGTGAAGTGCCATGACTAGTATGATTGATCTCATCTTCCCCTTCAGCTTTGCACCAGTGGCTGCGGCAACATGCTGCAAGAACAGAGAGGTGTCCAAAGAGTTTGCTGCCACTAAGGTCTTTGGTTCCTGTGGTCGTTCATGATTTTTCTAAATGGTAACCATGAGCACAGCAGACACAAAAAGTGATTTGCTCACTTAGTTAAATTCTCATTGCTTTGGAACTCATGGGAGATTTGCAATCACTTTCAAACAGTGAAAATAATGCTCTGGCTTGCCCTGGTGTCAGTTCTTACGATTTCATTTTAATGTTTAGGAGCTGTTACTTCTAACTCTTTAGGAAAGAAACAAATCTCAGTGCAATGAAATACCACACGGACGTACATCACATTGAGAAGGGCTTTCCTACTCAGCTGATGTCATCAACAACTGGCATAAAAAAAGGGATTATTACAACACATTCATGTTTTATATGTAATGTAATGATTGACATGAAGCCTTTCTATAATGTTGTCATCAGCAAAGTAAAGAGAAGTCTCAAGTACTTAGAGGGCCTTTTCTTCTGGTGTGGTTTAGATTACACCTCCCTCACAACAGTAGGTCTTTACAGGGTCTTCTACAGCTCTGTAAAATTTTTAGGTAGATCTGCTTGTGAATAAAGCAAGTGCAAAACATGGCAAATTCTCCCTTTAGTCCCTGCAGCCCAGAACACTATAGTGGTGCATTACAGGGGAACAGTGAAACTGTCTTAAAATCCACAGTTAAAAAATCAAAGACAAGAATTTTACCCTTCATTTCTACACACCGGCAGTGTAGCACCTGATTTCTTCAGTTTTCAAGGCAATCTCTGTGCTATGCTTTAAACTGATGGCTAAAGTTCTGCCTGCGGAAGCAAAAAAATGAACCCACTCCAATGATGATCACGGATAAAACCAACACAAATGTTAATATTATAAGAAAGTTGATTTTCTTTAGATCTTCTTTTTCACAGTCTTCTGGTCTAATGTTCCCGATGTGCATTTCTTCCTGGTACCCGAAGTTCTGAGTGTACTGGCACGTTAAGTGCTCTACGTTGGGGATCAGGACATTTTTGTTCTGGATCATTGAGGAGAGCCAGATATTTCCACAGCAGTTGAGTGGGTTACCAGTGAGATACAAGTTTTTAAGAGAATTTTCTAATGCTAAAATATTGCTGTTCTGTAATGTGCTAAACCTATTGTTCCGTAGGTCCAGAACTTCCAGTGGAGAGTCGCTACCCCACTTAGGCAGCCAATTCAGCTGATTTTCAGAGAGGTTTAAGTGTTTAAGGTGACTAAAACAAGGCAAGTCAATATTTAATTCTATCAGGCTATTGCCATGTAAATGCAAATATTCGAGAGACTGTTCCAGTCCTGATAGTGCTTTAACTTCAATTTTCAGCCCTGGGTTCATGGAGAGATCCAAGACAATCAGAGAAGTCTTGTAGAAAGTGTATGCTGGTAGGCTGTTCAGCAAGTTGTCAGCTAGGTACAAGTGCTGCAGCGCAGGAGCATCAACAAATGACACGCAACCACTTTCCTCTCCAACAAGTCTTTGCTTAGCTAATCCTGAGTACATGCTGCAAAGACTGATATTGTTGCTCCGAAGATTAAGCCATCTGAGGCTAGGGAGTCTTGAGAAGATATCGAATTGCAAGGTCTGAAGATGGTTGTTTTGAATATAGAGCTCCCTCAAATTCGACAGGGTGCCAGCATCTAGGAGAAGGTTCTGCAAAGCGTTGTAGCTCAAGTCGAGGACAGTTAAGGAGATCAATGTACTGTCAGAAGTTATTTCAAAAGCTTGGAGACAGTTTTTACTGAGGTTTAGGATGTGAAGGGACAACATTGATTCAAAGAATTCATCTGGAATGGATTTGATTTCATTATAGCTTAAGTCTAAGTATACAAGATGGGATAAATTAAGAGAACTTTTGTTTCTACTTTGCTTCTGATCAAGAAGACGGAAAGAAGCATCTAGCCACTCATCCTCCATATAGTCTATTTTATTGTGAGAAGATTCAGCAGTGAGCTGAATTAAATTCTTTGATAAATTCAGAGTTACCAACTTGTTCACGTGGGGGAAGACTGGGAAGCGAAGCAGTTTGTTTTCACTCAGATCCAAACTTCTTAAGTTATACTCATCATCTGATTCTGTGGTGTGGAAGGATTCAATGCTGTTCCTGCTGAGGTCAAGTATCTCCAGCTGCCTGAGGTTGAAATCAGAGATGCAAGTAATTGAATTCATGGAGAGATTGAGTCTGGAAAGATTCACAAGAGTCTCGAAAGCACCTTCTTCTATTTCCATGACGATATTACTCTGAAGGTCTATCTCCACAAGACGGGGAGATGCCTGAAACATCTTGTGTGATATCATTGTAATACTGTTCTCTGCCAGTGAAAGATACCGCAGTGCTGGAGCCTGTTTGATGAAATACTCAGCCATCCCATTGTAGAGACTGTTGTGGGACAAGTCCAGTACTTCCACTTTGGGTAAAAGTCCAATTCCCTCCGTCCCATTCTGAGCAAGCTCATATAAATTGTTGTTAGCTAAATTTATTTCCATCAAACTTGTCATGTGTGCAAAAACTCCGGGTGTGATGAAGCTTATCTGGTTAGAGCTTAAATCTAGGCACTGGAGCGATGTATAGAATGCTAATGGCATTTCAGGGATGCTCTGTATCAGATTTCCAGACAGGTCTATTTTGTTTACGTTTGGGTGGAACTCACGAGGGATTTGGCGAAGGTCTTTATTGTGGCAAAATGCCTGGAAGTTTGGCTGCCAGAAAAAAAAAAGGAGAGAAAAGGATTTGTCACCTGACAGATGAACATATTCACATGAAATGTAAAGAAAGTGGCATTCAACGTCCAATCAAAAGCTTCTGTAACACTGATCACGTTATTTCCTTCAAGCATTCAGACAGCAAACACAGCCACCCTAACGCTTCATTGCAGCTAACTGTTAGCACTCATTTCACTTTATATATTGGACTTAAACCAGTAGAGTTTTATCTGCATATGATATCTACTATACGTTCTTCTTTCATACCTTTCCCTCACACTTATTTTATAGCCCCAGGTAAAGGTGTTCCCTTGTTTCCATTGCAATAAAGTACATTTTCCTCCTT